>JAVSCE010008129.1:0-242700 GCA_032199065.1 Smutsia gigantea | reverse complement strand
CATGCTTTTCCTGCTCCTTCTCCTCCTCCTGTTCCTCCTGCTCCTGCTGCTCTTCCTGCTCCTGCTTCACCTACTGCTCCTGCTGCTCCTGCTCCTCGAACTCCTCCTGCTCTTCCTGCTCCTGTTCCTCCTCCTGCTCCACCTCCTACTTCTCTTCCTGCTCCTGCTCCTCCTACTGCTCCTCTTGCATCTCCTCCTCCTCCTCCTGCTCCTGCTCCTGGTCTTGCTAGAAATTCTCCTGCTCCTCCTCCTCCTCCTGCTCCTCCACCTACTGCTCCTCCAAATTTTCCTCCTCCTCCTGCTCTTCTGCTCCTCCTCCTGCTGTTCCTGCTTCTCCTCCTGCTCCTCCTGCTCCTGCTCCTCCTGCTCCGACTCCTCCTCTTCCTGCTCCTGCTCCTCCTGCTCCTCCTCCTTCTCTTGCTCCTGCTCCTCGTCCTGCTCCTGCTCCTAATGCTCTTCTTGCTCCTGCTCCTCCTCCTGCTCCTGTTCTTCCTGCTCCTGCTCCGCCTCCTATTTGTCCTGCTCCTCCTGCTCCTCCACCTCCTCCTCCTGCTCCTCCTCCACTTCCTTCACCTCCACCTCCTGCCACTCCTCCTTTTCCTCCTAATCCTCTTCCGCCTAATCCTCCTGCTCCTCCTCCTCCTCTGCTCGGCCTCCTCCTGCTCCACATCCTGCTCCTCCGCCTCGTGCTCCTGCTTCTCCTGCTTCTGCTCCTCCTCCTGCTCCTGCTCTTCCTCATCCTCCTCCTCCTGCTCCTCCTGCTTCTGCTCCTCTTTTTCCTCCTGCTCTTCCTGCTGCTCCTCCTCCTCCTGCTCCAGCTGCTCCTCCTGCTCCACCTCCTTCTCCTGCCCTTCCTACTCCTTCTCCTCCTCCTGCTCCTCTTCCTCCTGCTCTTCCTGCTCCTGCTCCTACTCCTACTCCTCTTCCTCCTGCTCTTACTGCTCCTCCTCCTCCTTCTCCTGCTCCTGCTATTCCTCCTGCTCCTCCGCCTCCTTCTCTTCCTGCTCCTGCTCCTCATCCTGCTCCTCCTGCTCCTCCTCCTGCTCTTACTGTTCCTCCTCCTCCTCCTGCTCCTGATCTTCCTCCTGCTCATCTTCCTTCTGCTCTTCCTGCTCCTGCTCTTCCTGCTGCTGCTCCTGTTCCTGCTCATCCTGCTCCTGCTCATCCTGCTCGTTTTAATCCGCTAGCACCTCCTCCTGCTCCTGCACCTCCTCATGCTCCTGCTCCTCCTCCTGTTATTCTTGCTTCTCCTCATGCTCCTCATGATTGTTCTCCTCCTCCTGCTCCTCGTCATGCTCCTGCTCTTTCTCCTGCTCCCGCTCCTCCTTCTGCTGCTCATCCTGCTACTATTCTCCTCCTTTTACACGTGCTCCTCCTACTCTTCTTCCTCCTCCTCCTACTCTTCTTCCTACACTTCCTCCTTCTCCTGCCCCTCATCCTCCTCTTCCTCCTCCTTCTCTTCCTGCTCCTGCTCCTCCTCCTGCTACTCCTACTCCTCCTCCTTCTGTTCCTGCTCCTCCTACTGCTCCTCCTGCTTCTGCTAATCCTCCTGCTCCTCCTCTTCCTGCTCTTTCAGCTCCTGCTCTTCCTGCTGCCACTCATGCTCCTTCTCTTCCTGCTCCTGCTCTTCCTCTTCCTCCTCCTCCTCTTGCTCCTCCTGCTCCTCTTATTACTCTGGCTCTTCCTGCTCCTGCTTCTTCTCCTGCTCTATTTCCTACTCCTCCTCCTACTTCTCCTCCTTCACCAGCTCCTGCTCTTCCTGCTCCTGCTCCTCCTCCTGCTCCTTTGCTCCTCCTCCTACTCCTGCTCTTCCTGCTCCTCCTCCTCTTCCTCCTCATCCTACTCCTCCTTCTTTTCCTGTACTTGCTCCTCCTCCTCGTCCTACTGCTCCTCCTCTCCTGCTCCTCCTCCTGCTCTTCCTCCTCCTCGTCCTCCTCCTGCTAATCCTGCTCCTCCTACTACTGCTCCTTCTCCTCTGCCTGCTCCTCCTCCAGCTCCTCCTGCTCCTACACCTACTCTTCCTGCTCCTGCTCCTCCTGCTCCTTCTCCTCCTCCTGCTGCTCCTGATGCTCCTGCTCCTCCTCCTGCTCCGGCTCCTCCTCCTGCTGCTCCTATTGCTACTAATGCTCCTCCACCTGCTCCTGATTATCCTCCTTTTCCTCCTGTTCCTCGTTCTCCTCCTCCTGCTCCTCCTCCTCCTCCTGCTCCTCCTCCTCATCCTGCTCCACCAGCTCCTCCTCCTCCTCTTGCTCCTACTGCTCCTCCTGCTCCTCCTCCTCCTCCTGCTCCTCCTGCTCCAGCTCCTCGTCCTGCTCTTCCTCCTAAATCTCCTCCTTCTTCACCTGCTCCTCCTCCTCTCGCTCTTCCTGTTCCTTCTCCTCTTACTGCTCCTCCGGCTCCTCCTGCTCCTCCTTCTGCTCTTCCTGCTCCTTCCCCTCCTCCTCCTACTCCTCCTCCTGCTCCTGCTCCTCCTCCTGCTCCTCCTTCCCCTCCTCCGCCTGCTCTTCTTTCTCCTCTTACTCCTACTTCTCCTCCTGCTCCTGCTCACCTCCTTACCTCACCTCACCAACCACACACTCACAATTCTCCCCTCCTCACTTCCTCACTTCACCTGACCTCCACACCTGATGTCACTTCACTGACCTCACCTTAATTCCTCGCCTCTCTCCCTCACCTCACCTCCTCACCTCACATCAACACACTTCCTCACCTCACCTCACCTCATCTCACTTCTGCACTCCTCAAATAACCTCACGCACATCACCTCAATTCCTCAACTCACCTCACCTCATCTCACCACCTCTAACCTCACCTCACTCACCTCATTCAATTCCTCACTTCACCTGCTCACCTCCTCACATCAACACACCTACTCAAATCACTCACTTCACATTTCCTCACCTACCTTGCCTCACCTCCAGAACACCACAACTCACACACCTCACCACAATTCCTCAACTCACTTCCTCACCTCAACTCACCTCACTGGAATACCTCACCTCACCACCTCACCTCCCCTCATTCCATACCTGTCACTTCACATCACCTCAATTCCTCACCTCACTTCCTCACTCACCTCACCACACCTCATCTTCCCAGCTCACCTCATCTCCCCTTACTCACTTCACATCACCTCACCTCAATTCCTCTCCTTACCTCACCTCCTGTCACCTCAACTCCTCACCTCACTTTACATCACTCACCTCGCCTTACCTCAATCCTCACCTCAGCTCACTTCCTCACCTCACCTCCCACGTCACCTCACACAATTCAACTCACTTCACACACCTGACATCAATTCCTCATTTCACTTCCTCACCTCACCTCCCCTCCTCACCTCACATCACATTACTCACCTCACCTCAATTCCTCACCTCCTCATTTCAACACACTTCTCAACTAATTCAATTCACTTCACCTCCCCAACTTACCTAACCTCAGTCATTTCACCTCACCCCAACTCACCTCAATTCCTCACTTCAGCCCACCTCCTCACATCCTCAGGTCACCTCACGTCCTCGCCTAACTCACTTCATTTAAATTCACTCACCTCCCCTCCCCTCACTTCTCACCTCACCTCAACTCACCCCATCTCCTCAACTCACCAGACCTCCTCACTTCACCTCACCTCACTCCTTACCTCACTCACCTCAATTCCTCACATCATCTTAAACTCACTTCACCTCACTCACATCACATCATCTAATTCCTCACTTCACCACCTCACCTAGCCTCACCTCCACACCTCCTGTCAGCTCACTCACCATACCTCAATTCCTCATCTCACTTCTTCACCTAAAGTCACTCACTTCACCTCACGTCACTCATATCACCTCACTTCAATTCCTCACCTCACCACCTCACCTCATCACCTCACCTCACCTCCCACCTCAATTCCACAGCTCACCCACCTCACCTCACCTCAGTTCCTCACCTCACCTCACTTCACCTCACCTCACCTTCACACCTAACGTCACTTCAATCACGTCACCTCAATTCCTCACCTCACTCCCTCACCTCACATCAACTCACTTCCTCACCTCACCTTACTTCATCTTCTCACCTCACCTCACATCACGTCACTCACTTCAACTCAGTCATCTCACCTCACCTCAATTCCTCACCTCACCTCCTCATCCCCTCAGCTCAGCTCACCTCACTTAACCTCACTCACATCACCTCAAATCCTCACCTCACATGCTAACCTCATGTCACCTTACACCCTACTCAAAACACTCACTTCATTTCACCTCACATCATCTCAATCCTCACTTCACCTCACTTCCTCATCTCACCTCCTCACCTCACCTCAACTCACCTCAACAAACCTCACGTAAACTCACCTCAATTAAATTCCTCACCTCACCACCTCACCTCAACTCCACACCACAGGTCACCTCATTAACCTCACCTCACTTCCTCACATCACACACCTCACCTCACTTCAATTCCTCACCTCATCTCCTCACCTAACCTCAATAACCTCATTAATTCCTCACCTCACCTGCTCACATTTCTCGTCACCTCACTTCCTCCTCAAATAACTCACTTCACTTCACCTCACCTCAATCCTCACCTCACCTCATTTCTTCACCTCAACTCACTCACTTCAACTCAATTCCTCACCTCACTTCAGCTCCTCACCTCACCTCACCTCACTCACCTCACCTAACTTCAACTAACCTCACCTCATCTCACGTCACCTCACCTCAGTCACTTCACCTCACCTCACCTCAATTCCTCACCTAACATCACCTCAACTCCTCACCTCAATTCACTTCAATTCATTTTCAACTCACCTCACCTGACCTTCTACCCTCACTTCACACCTCACCTCACTCACCTCAAATCCTCACATCAATTCACCTCCTCACATCAACTCACTTCACTCGGTTCACCTCACCTCACTCACCTTACCTTACCTCAATTCCTCTCCACACTTCTCTTCAACTCTATGCACCTAATCTCACCTCACTCACCAAACATAACCTGAATTCAAATCACCTCCTCACTTACTCAACTCACCTCTTCACCTCACCTCAACTTCTCACTGCATCGCACCTCACCTCACCTCTCTCAATTAACCTCACCACAATCACCTCACCTCACCTCAAATCCTGAACTGACCTCACCTGTTCACCTCAGCACACCCCATATCATCTCACCTCCCACCAACCTAACCTCAAATCCTCACCTCACTTCCTCACCTCACTCACCTCACCTCACATAAATTCCTCTCCTCAAATGCTCACATCACCTCACCACAACTCAGCCATTTCACCTCACTCAACTCAACTCACGTCAGTCTTCACCTCACACCACCTCAACTCAACTCACTTCACACACTTCACCTCAACTCACCACACCTTAATTCCTCACCTAAACTCCTGACCCCACCTCACCTCTTTTCCTCAACTAAGTTTACATCATCACACCGCAACTAGACCCAATTCCTCATCTCCCCTCACCTCAACACTTTACGCCTCACCTCCACACCTCATGTCATCTCACTAACTCAAATCCTCCCCTAATTCCTCACCACACCTCACCTCACCTCAATCACCTCATTCAACTCACCTCAATTCCTTACATCACCTCCTCACCTCTCCTCCTAACATCACCTCACCTCAAGTCTTCACCTCACCTCACAGCATTTGTCTCACTTCACCTATCCTTACTCAACTCAAATCACTTCCTCACCTCACAACCGCTCACCTCCTCACCTAACCTCACCTCACTCACATCATTCAATTCCTCACTTTAGCTGCTCACATCGTCGACACATCAATTCTTCCTCAAATCACTCAAGTCACTTCATCTCACTCACTTCACCTAACCTCAACTCATATCCTCACCTCCCCTCACCTCCTCTTCTCACATCACCTCACCTCATCTCACTTCACTTCAGCTCATTTCACACTTCCTATGCACACCCCACATCCCCGATTACACCTCAACTCACCTAAATTCCTCACATCACCTCACATCTACATCTCACAGCTCACTTACTCATCTAATCTCACTCACTTCACCCAACTCATTCAATTCAACCCATGTGCTCACTTCCACAAGTCACCTCACTCACCTCACTTCCCTTCAACTCACCTCGAATCATCGGACGTCACCTAATCTCACCTCACTCACTTCACCTCACCTCACCTCAATTCCTCACATTACCTCACCTCAACTCCTCACCTCACCTTAACTGCACACCTTATGTCACCTCACATCACCTAATTTCTTCAACTCACCTAACATCATCATCTCACCTCATCTCACCTCATTTCAACTTATCCCCTCATGTCAACTCACCTCACCTCACTTCACCTCGTACCTCACAATACCTCAATCTTCACTCAACCCCACTTCCCCCAGTGATATCACCTCTGTGACGTCACCTCAATTCCTCACCTCCTTACCTCACCTCACCCAAGCACACTCACAATTCTCAACTCCTCACTTCCTCACGTCACCTGACCTCCACACCAAATTTCACTTCACTGACATCACCTTAATTCCACGCCTCTCTCCCTCACCTCACCTCCTCACCTCACATCAACTCACTTCCTCACCTCACCTCACCTCATCTCATTTATGTGCACCTCAAATAACCTCACCTCACATCAACTCAATTCCTCACCTCACCTCACCTCATCACATTTCTGTGCACCTCAAATAACCTCACGCACCTCATTCAATTCCTCACTTCACCTGCTCACCTCCTCACGTCAACTCCACTCCTCTTCAAATCACTCACTTCACTTTTCCTCACCCACCTCACCTCACCTCCAGAACATGTCACCTCACTCACCTCCCCTCAATTCCTCAACTCACTTCCTCTCCTCACCTCACTTCACTTGAATTCCTCACCTCACCACCTCAACTCCCCTCATTCCAAACCTGTCACCTCACCTCACATCAATTCCTAACCTCACTTCCTCACTCACCTCACTACACCTCACCATCCCAGCTCACCTCATCTCCCCTTACACACTTCACATCACCTCACCTCAATTCCTCTGCGTACCTCACCTCCTGTCACCTCAACTCCTCACCTCACTTTACATCACTTACCTCGCCTTGCCTCAATCCTCATTTCACCTCACATCCTCACCTCACCTCCCACGTCACCTCACACACTTCACCTCAACTCACTCACCTCACCACAATTCCTCAACTCACTTCCTCACCTCACCTCACCTCACTTGAATTCCTCACCTCACCACCTCACCTCCCCTCAATTCCAAAACTGTCACCTCTCACCTCACCTCAATTCCTCACCTCACTTCACTCACCTCACCACCTAAGCTTCCCAGCTCACCTCATCTCCTCTCACTCACTTCACATCACCTCTCCACAATTCCTCTCCTTACCTCAGCTCCTCATGTCACCTCAACTCCTCACCTCATTTCACCTCACCTCGCCTTACCTCAATCACCTCACCTCACTTCCTCACCTCACCTCCCATGTCACCTCACACACTTCACCTCACCTCACACACCTCAACTCTATTCCTCACTTCACTTCCACACCTCACCTCACCTCCTCACCTCATATCACATTACTCACCTCACCTCAATTCCTCACCTCCTCATATCAACTCACTTCTCAACTCAGTCATTTCACTTCACTCCTCACCTTACCTAACCTCACTCACTTCACCTCACCCCACCCCACCTCAATTCCTCACCTCACCCCACCTCCTCACATACTCAGGTCACCTCACGTCCTCACCTCACTCACTTAATTTAATTTCACACACCTCACCTCACCTCAATTCCTCAACACATTTCACCTAACCTCACCTCATCCAACCTCACCTCTCCTCACCTCAATTACTCACCACATCACCTCAACTCCTCACCACCCCCTCACCTCCACACCTCATGTCAACTCCCTCTCCCCACCTCAATTCCTCACATCACTTCCTCACCTCAACTCTTCACCTCACCTCACTTCATTCATCTCAACTCACTTCCACAACTCACGTCACTTAATTTCCTCCCCTCACCACACCTTATCTAAATAACTTCACCACACCTCACGTCACCTCATAATCTCATGTCCACTCACCTCAGATTACTCACTTTACCTCCGATAACCTCAATCCTCAACTCATCCCACTTCCACAAATGAGGTCACCTCCGTCACCTCATCTCAATTCCTCACCTCCCCTCAACTCCGTACCTCACCTCACCTCACACTCACCTAAATTCCTCACCTCAACTCAATTCCTCAACTCAACTCACCTCCACACTTAATGTCACTTCACTCACGTCACCTCAATTCCTCACCTCACTCCCTCACCTCACATTAACTCACTTCCTCACCTCACCTCACCTCATCTTCTCACCTCACCTCATATCACGTCACTGACTTCAACTCAGTCATCTCACCTCAACTCAACTCCTCACTGCATCTCAAATCACCTGACCTCACTCACTTAACCTCACCTCATTCACCTCACCTCACCTCAATTCCTGACCTCACGTCACTTTTTCACCCCAGCACACCTCATCTCAGCTCACCTATCACCTAACATAACCTCAAAACCTCATCTCACTTCCTCACCTCACTAACCCCTACTCACTTCAATTCCTCTCCTCACCTCCTCATATCACCTCACCTCAACTAAGCCACTTCACTTCACTCACCACAGCTCACGTCAGTCTTCACCTCACACCACCTCACCTCCTCATGTCAACGCACATCCCACACTTAACCTCAACTCACCACACCTTAATTCCTCTTATAAACTCCTCACCCCACCTCACCTCACTTCCTCAACTAAGTTTACCTCATCACAGCGCACCTCACCTCAATTCCTCACCTCACCTTATCCACTCAGCTCAGCTCACCTCGCTTAACCTCACACACATCACCTCAAATCCTCACCACACATGATATCCTGTCACCTCACATCCTCCTCCAAACACTCACTTCATTTCACCTCACATCTCAATCCTCACCTCACATCATTTCCTCATTTCACCTCCTCACCTCACCTCAACTCACCTCAACACACCTCACGTAACCTCACCTCACTTAAATTCCTCACCTCACCACTTCACTTCACCTGCACACCACATGTCACCTCATTCAACTCACCTCAATTCCTCACCTCACTCACCTCACCTCCTTTCAATTCCTCTCCTCAACTCCTCACATCACCTCACCTCAACTCAGCCACTTCACCTCACTCACCTCAAATCACGTCAGTCTTCACCTCACACCACATCACCTCCTCAACTCAACTCACCTCCCACACTTCACCTCACCTCACCACAACTTAATTCCTCACCTAAACGCCTCACCCCACCTCACCTCACTTCCTCACCTCACCACACCTCCACAACTCACATCACATTACTCACCTCACCTCAATTCCTCCCCTCCTCATTTCAACTCACTCCTAAACTCAGTCACTTCACTTCACCTCCTCACCATAACTAACCCCACTCATTTCACCTCACCCCACCTCACCTCAATTCCTCACCTCACCCCACCTCCTCACATCCTCAGGTCACCTCACGTCCTCACCTCACTCACTTCATTTAATTTCACTCACCACGCCTCCCCTCAATTCTCACCTCACCTCAACTCACCCCATTTCCTCACCTCACCCGAACTCCCCACTTCTCCTCACCTCACTCATTACATTACTCACCTAAATTCCTCACCTCACTTTTAACTCACTTCACCTCACTCACCTCACATCATATAATTCCTCACTTCACCTACTCACCTCGCCTCAGCTCCACACCTCATGTCAGCTCACTCACAATACCTCAATTCCTCATCTCACTTTCTCACCTCATGTCACTCACTTCACCTCACCTCACTCATATCACCTCACTTCAATTCCTCACCTCACCACCTCACCTCATCTCCTCACCTCACCTCCCACCTCAATTCCACAACTCACCCACCTCACCTCACCTCAGTTCCTCACCTCACCTCAATTCACCTCACCTGACCTTCGCACCTAACGTCATTTCACTCACGTCACCCCAACTCCTCACCTCACGCCCTCACCTCACATCAACTCACTTCCTCACCTCACCTCACTTCATCTTCTCACCTCACCTCACATAACGTCACTCACTTCAACTCTTTCATCACACCTCACCTCAATTCCTCACCTCACCTCCTCATCACATCAGCTCATCTCACCTCACTTAACCACACTCACATCACCTCAAATTTTCACGTCACACGCTAACCTGTCACCTCACATCTTAATTCAAACACTCACTTCATTTCACCTCACATCATCTCAATCCGCACCTCACCACACTTCCTCATCTCACCTCCTCACCTCACCACACCTGAACTCAACACACCTCACGTAACCTCACCTCACTTAAATTCCTCACCTCATCACCTCACCTCACCTCCACACCAAATGTCACCTCATTCACCTCACCTCACTTCCTCACCTCACTTCAATTCTTCTCCTCACCTCCTCACATCAACTCACCTCAACTCATCCTCTGCACCTCACTCACCTCAACTCTTGTCAGTCTTCACCTCACAACACCTCACCTCCTCACCTCAACTCACCTCCCACACTTCACCTCACCTCACCACACCTTAATTCCTCACCTAAACTCCTCACCCCACCTCACGTCACTTCCTCAACTAAGTTTACCTCATCACACCGAACCTCGCCTCAATTCCTCACCTCACCACACCTCATCTCCTCACTTCAGCTCACCACCTCACCTAACCTCACTTATTCCACTCAACTCATTCATTTCCTCACCTCACCTGCTCACATCAAGTCACCTCACCTCCTCAAATCACTCACTTCATTCCACGTCGCTCACCTCACATATAAATCACCTCAACACACACCCTCACCTCACCTACTCACCTCACCTCACAGCAATTCCTCACCAAAACTCATGTCACCACACCTCACTTAAATTCCTCAACAAACCACCTCACCTCACCTAACCTCCACAAAACATGTCACCTCGTTCAACTCACAATTCCTCACCTCACACACCTCACCTCATTCGACCTCACCTCAATCACCACACCTCACAATTCCTCACCTCACCACTTCACCTCACCACTCACCTCACCACACACACCTAAATTCCTCACCTCACCACACTCACCTGACCTCCTCACCTCACATCACCTCCACACCTGTCACCTCATTCCCCTCACATCAAATCCTCACTTCACATCCTCAACTCAACTCACCTAACTCACCCTCAGTTTTTCACCTAACCTGAACTCCTCACGTCACCTCCACACCTCATGTCAACTCACTCACCTCACCTCCCTTCCTCACCCACTTCCTCATATCACTTCCTTTCACCTCACCTCACTCACCTCACCTCCCTTCTTCAACTCACCTGACTTCCACTTCTCAGCACACCTCACCTCCTCACCTCACCTCACTCACCTCTTTCAACGCACCTCACTATTCCTCACCTCAATCACTGCACCTCACAATTCCTCACCACACCACTCCTCATCTCCTCAGTTCCACTCAACTCACCTCACCCCACATCACCTCACCTCAATTCCTCACCTCACTTCACCTATTCAACACTCCTCAACTCACTCACCTCACCTCAATTCAACTAACCTCACCTCATCTCACGTCACCTCACCTCACTTCACGTCACCTCAATTCCTCAGCTAACTCACCTCAACTCACCTCAGTTTTCTTCAACTCACCTCACCTTCTCACCTCACTTCACACCTCACCTCACGCACCTCAAATCCTCACCTCAATTCACCTGCACACATCACCTCACTTCTCTCGCTTCAACCCACCTCACTCACCTCACCTTACCTCAATTCCTCAACTCACCTCCTAATCATCTCGTCACTTTCTCTATTAACCTCACCAAAACTTCTCACCTCACTTCACCTCACTCACTTTACCTCACCTCACCTAAATACCTCACCACACTTTACCCCAACTCATCTCACGTCAACACACCTCCTCACCTCACATCACCCCACTCACTTCAATTCACCTCACATCACATCACCTCAATCCTCACCTCACCTCCTTACTTCATGTCAGCTACTTACTTGTGAGCTCACCTCAATCAACTGACCTCATGTCAATTCTTAACCTCAACTCCTTACCTCACGTCACCTCACCAGTGATCTCAATTCCTCACCTCACCTCCTCCTCTCACCTCACGGACCTCCAAAACTCACACCTCACTCACTTCACCTCACCTCACTTACCTCACCTCACTTCACCACAATGCACCTCATCTCACATCACCCGCCTAACAAAGCCTCAATTCCTCATCTCACCACATCACCTCCTCACCACACCAGACCTCATTAACTCAACCTAACCTCAATTCCTACTTCTCCTCCTTCCTCACCTCACCTCACTCACCACACCTCACCTCAGTTGCTCACCGCATCTCCTCAACTCCTCACATCACCTCACCTCAACTCAGCAACTTCACCTCACTCACCTCAACTCTCGTCAGTGTTCACTTCACACCAATTCACCTCCTCACCTCACTTCACCTCTTCACCACACCTCAACTCACTCACCTCACCTCACTTCAACTAACCGCACCTCATCTCATGTCACCTCACCACACTTCACCTCACCTCAATTCGTCACCTAATGTCACCTCAACTCACCTCATTTTACTTCAACTCACCTCACCTCACCTTCTCACCACTCTTCACACCTCACCTCATGGACCTCAAATCCTCAACTCAATTCATCTCCTCACATCAACTCACTTCGCTCGCTTCAACCCACCTAACTCACCACACCTTTCTTAATTCCTCACCTCACCTCCTACTCATCTCGTCACTTTCTCTATTAACCTCACCAAATATTCTCACCTCGCCTCACCTCACTCACTTTACCTCACCTCACCTAAATATGTCACCACACCTTACCCAAACTCATCTCACTTCAACCCACCTCTTCACCTTTCCTCACCACACTCACTTCAATTCACTCACCTCACCTCACCTCAATCAACTCACTCAACTCACCTCAATTCCTTACATCACTTCCTCACCTCTCCTCCTCACATTGCACCTCAAGTCTTCACCTCACTTCACATCAGTTCACTCACTTCACCTATCCTCACTCAACTCAAATCACTTCCTTACCTAACCACTGCTAACATCCTCACCTAACCTCATCCCACTCATATCATTCAATTCCTCACCTTACCTGCTAACCTCCTCGTCACATCAATTCCTCCTCAAATCACTCAGGTCACTTCACCTCACTCACCTCACCTCAACTCTATCCTCACCTAAGCTCACCTCCTAACCTCACCTCACTCACTTCACCTCACCTCACCTCAATTCCTCACCACATGGCATCTCAACTCCACTTCAACTCCCCTCCAAACCTCATGTAACCTCACTCACCTCACCTCCTTACCCCACCAAACCTCACTCACCTCACATCAATTCCTCAACTCACCTCACCTCTTCTCACCTCAACTCACTCACTTCAAATCACCTCACCTCAACTCCTAAATTCAAGTCCACTCAACTCACTTTACTCACCTCCCCTCACTCACCTCACATAACCTCAACTCATATCCTCAGCTCACCTCACCTCTTCTCACCTCACCTCACCTCATCTCACCTCACTTCAACTGAGTTCACCACACTTCCTAATCTCACCTCACCTCACCCAATACAGCTCACCTCACCTCAATTCCTCACCTCACCTCACTTTTCATCTCCTCACAGCTCACATACTCATCTAATCTCACTCACTTCACAAAAATCATTCAATTCAATCCATGTACTCACTTCATCATGTCACCTCCAACACGTCCCCTCCTTTCAACTAACCTCGAATCATCAGACATCACCTCACCTCACCTCATTCACTTCACCTCACCTGACCTCAATTCCTCACATTACGTCACCTCAACTCCTCACCTCACCTCAAATCCACACTTTATGTCACCTCACCTCACCTCATTTCTTCAACTCACCTAACTTCATCATCTCACCTCATCTCACCTCGCTTCTACTTATCCACTCATGTCAACTCACCTCACCTCACTTCACCTCATACCTCACATCACCTCAATCCTCACTCAACCCCACTTCCCCCAATGACATCACCTCTGTGACCTCACCTGAATTCCTCACACTCTTTCTCACCTCACACACAGCACACTCACAATTCTCACCTCCTCACATCCTCACCTCACCTGACTTCCACACCAAATGATACTTCACTGACCTCACGTTAATTCCTCGCCTCTCCCTCACCTCACCTCCTCACCTCACATCAACTCACTTATTCAACTCACTTCTGCGCACCTCAAATAAGCTCACGCACCTCACCTCAATCCTCACCTCAGCTCACCTCCTCACATCACCTCACTCACTTCACCACACCTCACCTCAATTCCTCACCACATGTCATCTCAACACCTCCTCAACTCACCACCAAACCTCATGTAACCTCACTCACCTCACCTCCTCACCCCACCTTACGTCACTCACCTCACCTCAATTCCTCAACTCACCTCAACTCTTCTCACCTCACGTCACTCACTTCAGCTCACCATTCCTAACCTCAACCCATATCCTGACCTCACCTCACCTGCTCTCCTCACCTCACCTCACCTCATCTCACCTCACTTCAACTCAATTCACCACACTTCCTAAGCTCAGCTCACCTCACCCACTACACCTCACCTCACCTCAATTCCTCACCTCACCTCACCTCTTCATCTCCTCACAGCTCACCTACTCATCTAATCTCACTCACTTCACCCAACTCATTCAATTCAACCATGTGCTCACTTCCTCATGTCAGGTCACTCACCTCACTTCCCTTCAACTAACCTCGAATCATCGGATGTCACCTCACTTCACCTCACTCACTTCAACTCACCTCACCTCAATCCCTCACATTACCTCAGCCCAACTCCTAACCTCACCTCAACTCCACACCTTATTTAACCTCACCTCACATTTCTTCAACTCATCTATCATCAGCATCTCACCTCATCTCACCTCGCTTAAACTTATCCCCTCACGTCAACTCACCTCACCTCACTTCACCTCATACATCACATCATTTCAACCTCACTCAACCCACTTCCCCCAATGACATCAACTCTGTGACCTGACCTCAATTCCTCACTTCACACACCACACACTCACATTTCTCACCTCCTCACATCCTCACCTCAACTGACCTCCACACCAAATGTCACTTCAGTGACCTCACATTAATTCCTCGCCGCTCTCCCTCACCTCACCTCCTCAACTCACATCAACTCACTTCCTCACCTCACCTCACCTCATCTCACTTCTGCGCACCTCATACAACCTCACTCACATCACCTCAATTCATCACCTCACCTCACCTCATCTCACCTCCTCTAACCTCACATCACTCACCTCATTCAATTCCACACTTCACCTGCTCACCTCCTCACGTCAAATCCCCTCCTCCTCAAATCACTCACTTCACTTTGCTCACCCACCTCACCTCACCTCCAGAACACGTTACCTCACTCACCTGACCACAATTCCTCAACCCACTTCCTCACCTCACCTCACCTCACTTGAATTCCTCACCTCACCACCTCACCTACCCTCAATTCCACACCTGTCACCTCACCTCACCTAAATTCCTCAACTCACTTCCTCACTCACCTCACCACACATCATCTTCCCAGCTCACCTCGTCTCCCTTTAGTCACTTCACATCACCTTACCTCAATTCCTCTCCTTACCTCACCTCCTGTCACCTCAACTCCTCACCTCAATTTACATCACTCATCTCGCCTTACCTCAATCCTCAACTCAACTCACTTACTCACCTCACCTCCCACTTCAACTCACAGACTTCACCTCACCTCACTCACCTCACCTCAATTCCTCAATTCAGTTCCTCACCTCACCACACCTCCTCACCTCACATCACATTACTCACCTCACCTCAATTCCTCACCTCCTCATTTCAACTCACTTCTCAACTCAGTCACTTCACTTCTCCTCCTCACCTTACCTAACCTCAATCATTTCACCTCACCCCACCTCACCTCAATTCCTCACCTCACCCCACATCCTGACATACTCAGGTCACCTCACGTCCTCACCTCACTCACTTCATTTAAATTCACTCACCTAACCTCCCCTCAATTCTCACCTCACCTCAACTCACCCCATCTCCTCACATCACCCGACCTCCTCACTTCACCTCACCATACACCTTACCTCACTCACCTCAATTCATCACCTCAATTTTAACTCACTTCACCTCACTCACCTCACATCATCTAATTCCTCACTTCACCACCTCACCTAGCCTCACTTCCACACCTCATGTCAGCTCACACACATTACCTCAATTCCTCATCTCACTTAATCACGTCATTCACTCATTTCACCTCACCTCACTCATATCACCTCACTTCAATTCCTCACCTCACAACCTCACCTCAACTCTACACCTCACATCCCACCTCAATTCCACAACTCACCCACCTCACCTCACCTCAGTTCCTCACCTCACCACACTTCACCTCACCTCACTTTCAGACCTAACGTCACTTCACTCACGTCACCCCAATTCCTCACCTCACTCACTCACCTCACATCAACTCACTTCCTCACCTCACCTCACCTCATTTTCTCACCTCACCTCACATCACGTCACTCACTTCAACTCATTCATCTCACCTCAACTCAATTCCTCACCTCACTTCCTCATTCCCTCAGCTCATCTCACCTCACATAACCTCACTCACTTCACCTCAAATCCTCACCTCACATGCTAAACACATGTCCCCTAACAACCACCTCAAAACACTCACTTCATTTCACCTCATATCATCTCAATCCTCACCTCACCTCACTTCCTCATCTCACCTCCTCTCCTCACCTCACCTCACTTCAACACATCTCATGTAACCTCACCTCACTTAAATTCCTCACCTCAACACCTCACCTCACCTCCACACCACATGTCAACTCATGCACCTCACTTCACTTCCTCACCTCACTCACCACACTTCACTCAATTCCTCACCTCCCTTCCTCACATCACCTCAGCTCAACTCTGCCACTTCACTTCACTCACCTCATCTCACGTCATTCTTCACCCCACACCACCTCACCTCCTCAACTCAACACACGTCCCACACTTCACCTCACATCACCACACCTTAATTCCGCACCTAAATTCCTCACCCCACCTCACCTCACTTCCTCAACTAAGTTTACCTCATCACACCGAACCTCGCCTCAATTCCTCACCTCACCACACCTCATCTCCTCACTTCAGCTCACCACCTCTCCTAACCTCACTTATTCCACTCAACTCATTCAATTCCTCACCTCACCTGCTCACTTCATGTCACCTCAAATCACTCACTTCATTTCACGTCACTCACCTCACATCTAAATCACCTCACCACACCTCCTCACCTCACCTACTCACCTCACCTCACTTCAATTCCTCACCTCACCTCATGTCACCAGACCTCACTTAAATTCCTCAACTATCCACCTCACCTCACCTAACCTCCACAAAACATGTCACCTCATTCAACTCACAATTCCTCACCTCACTCACCTCACCTCACTCCACTTCACCTCACTCACCACACCTCACAATTCCTCACCTCACCACTTCACCTCACCCCTCACCTCAACACACACACCTAAATTCCGCACCTCACCACACTCACCTCACCTCCTCACCTCACCTCACCTCCACAACTGTCACCTCATTCTCCTCACCCCATATCCTCACTTCACATCCTCAAATCAACTCACCTCACCAACCCTCAGTTCCTCACCTAACCTCAACTCCTCACCTCACCTCCACACCTCATGTCACCTCACTCACCTCACCTCCCTTCCTCACCCACTTCCTCACATCAACTCCTTTCACCTCACCTCACTCACCTCACCTCCCTTCTTCAACTCACCTCACTTCCACTTCTCAGCACACCTCACCTCCTCACCTCACCTCACTCACCTCAAACACCGCACCTCACAATTCCTCACCTCAATCACCGCACCTCACAATTCCTCACCTCACCACTCCTCATCTCCTCAGGTCCACTCACGTCACATCACCCACACGTCACCTCACCTCAATTCCTCACCTCACTTCACCTCTTCACCACACCTCAACTCACACACCTCACCTCATTCAACTAACCTCACCTCATTTCACGTCACCTCACCTCACTTCACCTCACCTCAATTCCTCACCTAAAGTCACCTCAACTAACCTCATTTTACTTCAACTCAGCCCAGCTCACCTTCTCCCCTCACTTCACACATCACCTCACGCACCTCAAATCCTCAGCTCAATTCACCTCCTCATATCACCTCACTTTTCTCGCTTCAACCCACCTCACTCAACTCACCTTACCTCAATTCCTCACCTCACCTCCGCCTCGTCTTGTCACTTTCACTATTAACCTCACCAAATCTCACTTCACCACACCTCACAAACTTTACTTCACCTCAACTAAATACCTCACCAGACCTTACCCAACCTCATCTCACATCAACCCACCTCCTCATCTCACCTCACCCCACTCACTTCAATTCACCTCACATCACATCACCTCAATCCTCACCTCACCTCCTCACCTCACCTCAGCTACTTACCTGTCAGCTCACCTCAATCAGCTCACCTCATGTCAATTCCTCACCTCAACTCCTTACTTCACGTCACCTCACCAGTGATCTCAATTCCTCACCTCACCAACTCATCTCATCTCACGTGACCTCCAAAACTCACACCTCACTCACTTCACCTCACCTCACTTACCTCACCTCACTTCTTCACCACACTGCACCTCATCTCACCTCACTGAACTAACCAAGCCTCAATTCCTCATCTCACCACATCACCTACTCACCATACCAGACCTCATTAACTGTAACTCACCTCAATTCCTACTTCTCTTCCTACCTCACCTCACCTCACTCCCCACACCTCACTTCAATTGCTCACCACATCTCCTCACCTCCTCACATCACCTCACCTCAACTCAGCCACTTCACCTCTCTCACCTCAAGTCACGTTAGTCTTCACCTCACACCACTTCACCTCCTCCCCTCAATTCACCTCTTCACCACACCTCAACTCACTCACCTCACCTCACTTCAACTAACCTCACCTCATCTCACGTCACCTCACCTCACTTCACCTCACCTCAATTACTCACCTAATGTCACCTCAACTCACCTCATTTTACTTCAACTCACCTCACCTCACCTTCTAACCTCACTTCACACCTCACCTCACACAATTCAACTCCTCACCTCAATTCACCTCCGCACATCACGTCACTTCGCTCACTTCAACCCACCTCACTCACCTCACCTTACCGCAATTCCTCACCTCAACTCCTCCTCATCTTGTCACTTTCTCTATTAACCTCACCAAATCTTCTCACCTCAGCTCACCTCGCTCACTTTACCTCACCTCACCTAAATACCTCAGCACACCTTACCCCAACTCGTCTCTCGTCAACCCACCTCCTCACCTCACTTCACCGCTCTCACGTGAATTCACATCAACTCACATCACCTCAATCCTCACCTCACCCTCTAACCTCACCTCAGCTACTTACCTGTCAGCTCACCTCAATCAACTCAACTCATGTCAATTCCTCAACTCAACTCCTTACCTCACGTCACATCACCATTAATCTCAATTCCTCACCTCACCTCCTCAACTGAACTCACGTGACCTCCAAAACTCACACCTCACTCACTTCACCTCACCTCACTTACCTCACCTCACTTCTCCACCACAATGCACATCATCTCACCTCACCTAACAAAGCCTCAATTCCTCATCTCAACACATCACCTCCTCACCACACCAGACCTCATTAACTGAACCTCACCTCAATTCCTACTTCTCCTCCTACCTCACCTCACCTCACTCCCCACACCTCACCTCAATTGCTCACCCCATCTCCTCAACTCCTCACATCACCTCACCTCAACTCAGCCACTTCACCTCACTCACCTCAACTCACGTCAGTCTTCACCTCACACCATTTCACCTCCTCACCACAACTCACCTCCCACACTTCACCTCAACTCACCACACCTTAAATCCTCACCTAAACTCCTCACCCCAACACACCTCACCTCACTTCCTCAACTAAGTTCACCTCATCACAATGCACCTTGCCTCAATTCCTCATCTCACATCACCTCAACTCTTCACACCTTACCTCCGCACCCCATGTCATCTCACTCACCTCCACTCAAATCCTCACCTCACTTCCTCACCTCACCTCAGTCACATCACCTCATGTCCTAAACTCACCTCACCTCATTTTCAACCTCACCTCACCTCACCTCCCTTCATCTCACCTCAATCACTCCACTTTACCTCACTCACCTCAATTCCTCCCAAATACTTAACTCACCTCACCTCCTCACCTAACCTCACCTCACTCACATCATTCAAATCCTCAATTAGCTGCTCAATTTCTGGTCACATCAATTCCTCCTCAAATCACTCA
The DNA here is from genome assembly GCA_032199065.1 of Smutsia gigantea. NCBI lineage: Eukaryota > Metazoa > Chordata > Mammalia > Pholidota > Manidae > Smutsia > Smutsia gigantea. Next base: position 222,187 of record JAVSCE010008129.1, on the reverse strand, counting down.
AGTCACATCACCTCACTCACCTCACCTCACCTCAATCCTCACCTCAGCTCACCTCCTCACCTCACCTCACTCACTTAACCTCACCTCACCTCAATTCCTCACAACATGTCATCTCAACTCCTCCTCAACTCACCTCCAAACCTCATGTAACCTCACACACCTCACATTCTCACGCCACTTTACCTCACTCAACACACCTCAATTTCTCAACTCTCCCCACCTCATCTCACCTCATCTCACTCACTTCAACTCACCTCCCCTCAACTCCTAAACTCATGTCCACTCACCTCACTTTACTCACATCAACTCACTCACATCACCTAAACTCAACTCATATCCACACCTCACCTCACCTCCTCTTCTCACCTCACCTCACCTCATCTCACCTCACTTCAACTCAATTCCCCACATATCCTAAGCTCAAGTCACCCCACCCACTACATATCACCACACCCCAATTCCTCAACTCACCTCACCTCCTCATCTCCTCACAGCTCACCTACTCATCTAATCTCACTCACTTCACCTAACTCATTTAATTCAACCCATGTGCTCACTTCCTCATGTTATCTCACTAAACTCACTTCCCTTCAACTAACCTCGAATCATCGGACGTCACCTCACCTCACCTCACTCACTTCACCTCACCTCACCTCAATTCCTCACATTACGTCACCTCAACTCCTCACCTCACCTCAACTCCACACCATATGTCACCTCACCTCAACTCATTTCTTCAACTCACCTAACATCATCATCTCACCTCATCTCACCTCGCTTCAACATATCCCCTCATGTCAACTCACCTCACCTCACTTCACCTCATACGTCACATCACCTCAATCCTCACTCAACACCACTTCCCCCAATGACATCACCTCTGTGACCTCACCTCAATTCCTCACCACCTTACCTCACCTCACCCAATGCACACTCACAATTCTCACTTCCTCACTTCCTCAACTCACCTGACCTCCACACCAAATGTCACTTCACTGACCTCACCTTAATTCCTTACCACATGTCATCTCAACTCCTCCTCAACTCACCTCCAAACCTCATGTAACCTCACTCACCTCACCTCCTCATGCCACCTAACCTCACTCACTTCACCTCAATTCATCAACTCCCCTGACCTCTTCTCACCTCATCTTACTCACTTCAACTCACCCCACCTCAACTCCTAAACTCATGTCCACTCACCTCACTTTACTCACTTCATATCACTCACCTCACCTAACCTCAACTCATATCCTCACCTCACCTCACCTCCTCTTCTCACCTCACCTCATCTCATCTCACCTCACTTCAAATCAATTACCCACTCTTCCTAAGCTCACCTCACCTCAGCCACTACACCTCACCTCACCTCAATTCCTCCCCTCACCTCACCTCCTCATCTCCTCACAGCTCACCTACTCATCTAATCCCACTCACTTCACCTAATTCATTCAATTCAACCCATGTGCTCACTTCCTCATGTCACCTCACTCACCTCACTTCCCTTCAACTCACCTCGAATCATCGGATGTCACCTCCCCTCACCTCACTCACTTCACCTCACCTCACCTAAATTCCTCACATTACCTCAAATCAACTCCTCACCTCACCTCAACTCCACACCTTATGTCACCTCACCTCACCTCATTTCCTCAACTCACCTAACATCATCATCTCACCTCATCTCACCTCGTTTCAACTTATCCCCTCATGTCAATTCATCTCAGCTCACTTCACCTCATAGCTCACATCACCTCAATCCTCACTCAACGCCATTTCCCCAAATGACATCACCTCTGTGACCACACGTCAATTCCTCACATCCTTACCACACCTCACCCACTGCACACTCACAATACTCACCTCCTCACTTCCTAAACTCACCTGACCTCCACACCAAATGCCACTTCACTGACCTCACCTTAATTCCTCGCCTCTCTCCCTCACCTCACCTCCTCACCTCACATCAACTCACTTCTTCACCTCACCTCCCCTCTGCGCACCTCAAATAACCTCACTCACATCACCTCAATTCCACACCTCACCTCACCTCATCTCACCTCCTCTAACCTCACTTCAATCACCTCATTCATTTCCTCACTTCACCTGCTCACTTCCTCATGTCAACTCCCCTCCTCATATCACTCACTTCACATTTCCTCACCCACCTCACTTAACCTCTACAACACTTCACCTCACTCACCTCACCACAATTGCTCAACACACTTCCTCACCTCACCTCACCTCTCTTGAATTCCTCACCTCACCACCTCAACTCCACTCAATTCCACTCCTGTCACCTCACCTCACCTCAGTCACCTCACCTCATGTCCTAAACTCACCTCAACACATTTTCCACTTCACCTCACCTCTCCTCCCTTCTTCTCACCTCTATCACTCCACTTTACTTCACTCACCTCCATTCCTCACCTCAAATCCTTAACTCACCTCACCTCATACACCTCACCTCAACTAATTCCCCACCTCACCACACCTCACCTCAATCACCTCACTCAACTCGCCTCAATTCCTTACATCACTTCCTCAACTCTCCTCCTCAAATCACCTCACCTCAAGTCTTCACCTCACCTCACATCACTTCACTCACTTCACCCATCCTTATTCAACTCAAATCATATCCTCACGTCACCTCCGCTCTCCTCCTCACCTAACCTCACCTCACTCACATCATTCAATTCCTCACCTTAGCTGCTAACCTCCTCGTAACATCAATTCCTCCTCAAATCACTCAGGACACTTCACCTCACTCACCTCACCTAAACTCAATCCTCACCTCAGCTCACCTCCTCAACTCACCTCACTCACTTCACCTCACCTCACCTCAATTCTTCACCACATGTCATCTCAACTCCTCCTCAACTCAAATCCAAACCTCATGTAACCTCACTCACCTCAACTCCTCACCCCACCTAATCTCACTCACCTCACCTCAACTCCTCACCTCACCCCACCTCTTCTCACCGCACCTCACTAAATTCAACTCACATCACCTCAACTCCTAAACTCATCTCCACTCACCTCACATTCTCCACATCACTCACCTCACCTAACCTCAACTCATATCCACACCTCACCTCCTCTTCTCATCTCACCTCACCTCAACTCACCTCAATTCCACTCAATTCCCCACACTTCCTAAGCTCAACTCTCCTCACCCACTACACCTCACCTCACCTCAATTCCTCCCCTCACCTCACCTCCTCATCTCCTCACAGCTCACCTACTCATCTAATCTCACTCACTTCACCCAACTCATTCAATTCAACCCATGTGCTCACTTCCTCATGACACCTCACTCACCTCACTTCCCTTCAACTAACCTCGAATCATTGGATGTCACTTCACCACACCACGCTCACGTCACATCACCGAAACTCAATTCCTCATATTACCTCACCTCAACTCCTCACCTCACCTCAAATCCACACCTTATGTCACCTCACATCACCTCATTTATTCAACTCACCTAACATCATCATCTCACCTCATCTCAACTCGCTTCAACTTATCCGCTAATGTCAACTCACCTCACGTCACTTCACCTCATACCTCACATCACCTCAATCCTCACTCAACCAAACTTACCCAAATGACATCATCTCTGTGACCACACCTCAATTCATCACATCCTTACCACACCTCACAAACCTCACACTCACAATTCTCACCTCCTCACTTCCTAAATTCACCTGACCTCCACACCAAATGTCACTTCACTGACATCACATTAATTCCTCGACTGTCTCCCTCACCTAACCTCCTCACCTCACATAATCTCACTACCTCAACTCACCTCACCTCACTTCTGCGCACCTCAAATAACCTCACTCACATCAACTCAATTCCTCACTTCACCTCACCTCATCTCACCTCCTCTAACCTCACCTCACTCACCTCATTCAATTCCTCACTTCAAATTCTCACCTCCTCATGTCAACACCCCTCCTCAAATCACTAACATCACTGCCTCCCCCACCTCACCTCACCTCCAGAACACGTCACCTCACTCACCTCACCACAATTCCTCAACTCACTTCCTCACCTCACCACCTCAACTCCCGTCAATTCCACACCTGTCACCTCACCTCACCTCAGTTACTCACATCACTTCCTAACTCACCACACCACACCTCATCTTCCCAGCTCACCTCATCTCCCCTCACTTACTACACATCACCTCACATTAATTCCTCTCAGCTCAACTCCTCATGTCACCTCAACTCCTCACCTCACTTCACATCACTCACCTCGCCTTACCTCAATCCTCACCTCACCTCACTTCCTCACCTCACCTCCCACGTCACCTCACACACTTCACCTCACCTCACTCACCTCAACTCAATTCCTCACTTCACTTCCTCACCTCACCTCACCTCCTCACCTCACATCACATTACTCACCTCACCTCAATTCCTCAACACCTCATATCAACTCACTCCTCATCTCAGTCATTTCACTTCACCTCCTCAACTTACCTAACCTCACTCACTTCACCTCAACCCACCTCACCTCAATTCCTCACCTCACTTCCTCACATCACCTCTTCACCTCACCTCACCTCATTCACCTCAACTAACTTCCTAAACTCATGTCACTTCATTTCCTCACGTCACCTCACCTTACCTAAATCACTTCACCACACCTCACCTCACCTCCTAATCTCATGTCCACTCAGTTTCTTCACCTCACATAACCTCAATCCTGATCTCATCCCAGCTCCACAATTGAGTTCACCTCCTTTACCTCATCTCAATTCCTCACCTCACCTCACATCCGTACCACACCTCACCCCACACTCACCTCAATTACTCACGTGCCCTCAATTCCTCAACTCTCCTCACCTCCACACTTAATGTCACTTCACTCACTTCCTCACATCACCTCTTCACCTCACTCACCTCAATTCTTTACCACATGTCATATCAACTCCTCCCCAACTCACCTCCAAAAAACATGTAAACTCACCTCACCTCCAACCTCATGTAACCTCACTCACCTAACCCCCTCAACCCACCTAACCTCACTCACCTCACCTCAATTCCTCAACACACCTCACCTCTTCTCACCTCACCTCAACTCTTCTCACCTCTCCTCACTCACTTCAACTCACCTCACCTCAACTCCTAAACATGTCCACTCAAATCACTTTACTCACTTCACCTCACTCACCTCACCTAACCTCAAGTCATACACTCACCTCACCTCACCTCCTCCTCTCACCTCACCTCACCTCATCACACCTCACTTCAACTCAATTCAACACACTTCCTAAGCTCACCTCACCTCAAACACTACACCTCACCTAACCTCAATTCCTCACCTCAACTCACCTCTTCATCTCCTCACAGCTCACCTACTCATCTAATCTCACTCACTTCAACCAACTCATTCAATTCAACACATGTGCTCACTTCCTCATGTCACCTCACTCACATCACTACCCTTCAACTAACCTCGAATCATTGGACGTCACCCCACCTCACCTCACTCCCTTCAACTCACCTCACCTCAACTCCACACCTTATGTCACCTCACCTCACCTCATTTCTTCAAAACACCTAACATCAACATCTCACCTCAACTCACCACGCTTCCACTTATCCCCTCATGTCAACTCATCTCACCTCACTTCACCTCATACCTCACATCATCTCAATCCTCACTCAACCCCACTTCCCCCAGTGACATCACCTCTGTGACTTCACCTCAATTCCTCACCACTTTAACTCACCTCAACCACCGCACTCACAATTCTCATCTCCTCAATTCCTCACCACACCTGACCTGCACACCAAATGTCACTTCACTGAACTCACCTTAATTCCTAGCCTCTCTTCCTCACCATACCTCCTCACCTCACATCAACTCACATCCTCAACTCAACTCAACTCATCTCACTTCTATGCACCTCAAATAACCTCACTCACATCACCTCAATTCCTCACCTCACCTCACCTCATCTCACCTCCTCTAACCTCACCTCACACACGTCATTCAATTCCTCACTTCACCTGCTCACCTCCTCACGTCAACTCCCCTTCTCCTCAAATCACTCAATTCACTTTGCCTCACCCACCTCACCTCACCTCCAGAACACGTCACCTCACTCACCTCACCACAATTCCTCAACTCACTTCCTCACCTCACCTCAGCTCACTTGAATTCCTCACCTCACCACCTCACCCCCCCTCAATTCCACACATGTCACCTCACCTCACCTCAATTGCTCACCTCACTTCCTCACTCACCTCACCACACCTCATCTTCACAGCTCAACTCATCTCCCCTCACTCACTTCACATCACCTCACCTCAATTCCTCTCCTTACCTCACCTCCTGTAACCGCAACTCCCCACCTCAATTCATATCACTCAATCCGCTTTCCCTCAAAGCTCACCTCACCTCACTACCTCACCTCACCTCCCACGTCACCTCACAAACTTCACCTCACCTCACTCAACTCACCTCATTTCCTCACTTCACTTCCTCACCTCACCTCACCTCCTCACCTCACATCACATTACTCACCTCACCTCAATTCCTCACCTCCTCATTTCAACACACTTCTCAACTCAGTCACTTCACTTCACCTCCTCAACTTACCTAACCTCACTCATTCACGTCACACCACCTCACCTCAATTCCTCACCTCACCTCAAATCACCCCATCTCCTCACCTCACCCGACCTCCTCACTTAAACTCACCTCATTTCCTCACATCACCTTTAACTCACTTCACCTCACTCACCTCACATCATCTAATTCCTCACTTCACCAACTCACCTCGCCTCACCTCCACACCTCATGTCAGCTCACACAATATACCTCAATTCCTCATCTCACTTCCTCACCTCAAGTCAGTCACTTCACCTCATCTCACTCATATCACCTCACTTCAATTCCTCACCTCACCACCTCTCCTCATCTCCTCACCTCACCTCCCACCTCAATTCCACGACTCACCCACCTCACCTCACCTCAGTTCCTCACCTCACCTCATTTCATCTCACCTCACCTTCACATCTAACGTCACTTCACTCACGTCACCACAATTCCTCACCTCACTCTCTCACCTCACATCAACTCAATTCTTCACCTCACCTCACCTCATCTTCTCACCTCACCTCAGATCACGTCACTCACTTCAACTCAGTCATCTCACCACACCTCAATTCCTCACCTCATCTCCTCATCCCCTAAGCTCAGTTCACCTCACTTAACCTCACTCACATCACCTCATATTCTCACCTCACTTGCTAACATGTCACCTCACATCCTCCTCCAAACACACACTTCATTTCACCTCATATCATGTCAATCCTCACCTCACCACACTTCCCCATCTCACCTCCTCTACTCACCCGACCTCACCTCAAAACACCTCACGTAAACTCACCTCACTTAAATTCCTCACCTCAACACCTCACCTCACCTCCACACATGTCACGTCATTCACCTCACATCACTTCCTCACCTCACTTCAATTCGTCTCCTCTCCTCCTCACATCACCTCACTTCAACACAGCCACTTCACCTCACTCACCTCAAATCACGTCACTCTTCACCTCACACCATCTCACCTCCTCAACTCAACTCACCTCCCACACTTCACCTCAACTCACCACACCTTAATTCCTCAAGTAAACTCCTCACCCCACCTCACCTCACTTCCTCAACTAAGTTTACCTCATCACACCGAGACTCGCCTCAATTCCTCACTTCACCACACCTCATCTCCTCACTTCAGCTCACCACCTCACCTACCCTCACTTATTCCAAACAACTCATTCAATTCCTCACCTCACGTGCTCACTTCATCTCACCTAACCTCCTCAAATTACTCACTTCTTTTCACGTCACTCACCTCACATCTAAATCACCTCACCACAATTCCTCACCACAACAACTCACCTCACCTCACCTCAATTCCTCACCTAACCTCATGTCACCACGCCTCACTTAACTTCCTCAACTAACCACCTAACCTCACCTGACCTCCACAATACATGTCACCTCATTCAACTCACAATTCCTCACCTCACACAACTCACCTCACTCCACCTCACCTCAATCACCACACCTCACAATTCCTCACCTCACCAATTCACCTCACACCTCACCTCAACACACACACCTCAATTCCTCACCTCACCACACTCACCTCACCTCCTCACCTCACCTCACCTCCACACCTGTCACCTCATTCTCCTCAACTCAAATCCTCACTTCACATCCTCAACTCACCTCACTCACCTTCAATTCCTCACCTAAACTCAACTCCTCACCTCACCTCCACACCTCATGTCACCTCACTCACCTCAACTCCCTTCCTCACCCACTTCCTCACATCTCCTTTCACCTCACCTCACTCACCTCACCTCCCTCCCCAAACTCACCTCACTTCCACTTCTCAGCACACCTCACCTCCTCACCTCACCACACTCACCTCAATTACCACACCTCACAATTCCTCACCTCACCACTCCTCATCTCCTCAGGTCCACTCACCTCACCTCACCCCACGTCACCTCACTTCAATTCCTCACCTCACTTCACCTCTTCACCACACCTCAACTCACTCATTTCACCTCACTTCAACTCACCTCACCTCATCTCACGTCACCTCACCTCACTTCACACCTCATCTCACACACCTCAAATCCTCACCTAGATTCACCTCCTCACATCACCTCACTTCGCTCACTTCAACATACCTCACTCACCTCACCTTACCTCAATTCCTCACCTCACCTCCTCCTCATCTTGTCACTTTCTCTATTAACCTCACCAAATCTTCTCACCTCATATCACCTCACTCACTTTACCCCACCTCAAATAAATATCTCCCCACACTTTACCCAAACTCATCTCACGTCAACCCACTTCCTCACCTCACCTGACAACTCTCACGTGAATTCACCTCAAATCACATCACTTCAATCCTCACCTCATCTCCTCACCTCACCTCAGCTACTTACCTGTCAGATCACCTCAATCAACTCACCTCATGTCAATTCCTCACCTCAACTCCTTACCTCACGTCACCTCACCAGTGATCTCAATACCTCACCTCACCCACTCATCTCACATCACGTGATCTCCAAAACTCACACCTCACACACTTCTCCTCACCTCACTTACCTCACCTCACTTCTTCACCACAATGCACCTCATCTCACCTCACTCACCTAACCGAGCCTCAATTACTCATCTCATCACATCACCTCCTCACCACACCAGACCTCATTAACTCAACCTCACCTCAATTCCTACTTCTCCTCCTGCCTCACCTCACCTCACTCCCCAAACCTCACCTCAGTTGCTCACCCCATCTCCTCACCTCCTCACATCACCTCACCTCAACTCAGCCACTTCACCTCACTCACCTCAAATCAAGTCAGTCTTCACCTCACACCACTTCACCTCCTCACCTCAACTCACCTCCCACACTTCACCTCACCTCACCACACCTTAATACCTCACCTAAACTCGTCACCCAAACTCACCTCACCTCACTTCCTCAACTAAGTTCACCTCATCACACCGTACCTCGCCTCAATTCCTCATCACCACTCACTTCAAATCTTCACACCTCAACTACACACCTCATGTCATCTCACTCACCTCAACTCAAATCCTCACCTCACTTCCTCACCTCACCTCAGTCACCTCACCTCATGTCCTAAACTCACCTCACCTCATTTTCCACCTCACCTCACCTCACATCCCTTCATCTCACCTCAATCACTCCACTTTACCTCACTCACCTCAATTCCTCACCTCAAATCCTTAACTCAGCTCACCTCATTCACCTCACCTCACCTAATTCCCCACCTCACCTCACGTCACATCAATCACCTCACTCAACTCACCTCAATCCCTTACATCACTTCCTCACCTCTTCTCCTCACTTCACCTCACCTCACATCAGTTCACTCACTTCACCTATCCTTACTCAACTCAAATCACTTCCTCACCTCACCTCTGCTCAACTCCTCACCTAACCTCACCTCACTCACATCATTCAATTCCTCACCTTAGCTGCTCACCTCCTCGTCACATCAATTCCTCCTCAAATCACTCAGGTCACTTCACCTCACTCACCTCACCTCACCTCAATCCTCACCTCAGCTCACCTCCTCACATCACCTCACCCACTTAACCTCACCTCATCTCAATTCCTCACCAAATGTCATCTCAACTCCTCCTCAACTCACCTACAAATTTCATGTAACCTCACTCACCTCACCTCCTCATGCCACTTAACCTCACTCAGCACATGTCAATTCCTCAACTCTCCCCACCTCGTCTGACCTCATCTCACTCACTTCAACTCACCTCACCTCAACTCCTAAACTCATGTCCACTCACCTCACTTTACTCACTTCAACTCACTCACCTCACCTAAACTCAACTCATATCCTCACCTCACCTCACTTCCTATTCTCACCTCACCTCACCTCATATCACCTCACTTCAACTCAATTCCCCACACATTCTAAGCTAAATTCACCTCACCCACTACATATCACCTCACCTCAATTCCTCAACTCACCTCACCTACTCATCTCCTCACAGCTCACCTACTCATCTAATCTCACTCACTACACCCAACTCATTCAATTCAACCCATGTGCTCACTTCCTCATGTTACGTAACTAAACTCACTTCCCTTCAAGTAACCTCGAATCATCGGCCGTCACCTCACCTCACCTCACTCACTTCACCTCACCTCACCTCAATTCCTCACATTACCTCACCTCAACTCCTCACCTCACCTCAACTCCACACCTTATGTCACCTCACCTCAACTCATTTCTTCAACTCACCTAACATCATCATCTCACCTCGCTTCAACATATCACCTCATGTCAACTCACATCACCTCACTTCACCTAATACCTCACATCACCTCAATACTCACTCAACCCCACTTTCCCCAATGACATCACATCTGTGACCTCACCTCAATTCCTCACCACCTTACCTCACCTCACCCAATGCACACACACAATTCTCACTTCCTCACTTCCTCACCTCACCTGACCTCCGCACCAAATATCAATTCACTGACCTCACCTTAATTCCTCACCACATGTCATCTCATCTCCTCCTCAAATCACCGACAAACCTCATGTAACCTCACTCACCTCACCTCCTCACCCCACCTAACCTCACTCACCTCACCTCAATTCCTCAACTCCCATCACCTCTTCTCACCTCAACTTGCTCACTTCAAATCACCCCACCTCAACTCCTCAACTCATGTCCACACACCTCACTTTACTCAATTCACATCACTCACTTCACCTAACCTCAACTCATATCCTCACCTCACCTCACCTCCTCTTCTCACCTCACCTCACCTCTACTCACCTCACTTCAACTCAATTCCCCACACTTCCTAAGCTCACCTCACCTCACCCACTACACCTCACCTCACCTCAATTCCTCACCTCACCTCACCTCCTCATCTCCTCACAGCTCACCTACTCATCTAATCCCACTCACTTCACCTAACTCATTCAATTCAACCCATGTGCTCACTTCCTCATGTCACCTCACTCACCTCACTTCCCTTCAACTAAACTCGAATCATCGGATGTCACCTACCCTACCTCACTCACTTCACCTCACCTCACCTAAATTCCTCACATTACCTCAACTCAACTCCTCACCTCACCTCAACTCCACACCTTATTTCACCTCACCTCACCTCATTTCTTCAACTCACCTAACATCATCATCTCACGTCATCTCACCTCTCTTCAACTTATCCCCTCATGTCAACTCACCTCATCTCACTTCACCTCATATCTCACATCACCTCAATCTTCACTCAACGCCACTTCCCCCAAGGACATCACCTCTGTGACCACACCTCAATTCCTCACATCATTACCTCACCTCACCCACTGCACACTCACAATTCTCAACTCCTCACTTCCTAACCTCACCTGACCTCCATACCAAATGTCACTTCACTGACCTCACCTTAATTCCTCGCCTCTCTCCCTCACCTCACCTCCTCACATCACATCAACTCACTTCCTCACCTAACCTCCCCTCTGCGCACCTCAAATAACCTCACTCACATCACCTCAATTCCACACCTCACCTCACCTCATCGCACCTCCTCTAACCTCACTTCAATCACCTCATTCAATTCCTCACTTCACCTGCTCACCTCCTCATGTCAACTCCCCTCCTCAAATCACTCCCTTCACGTTTCCTCACCCACCTCACTTAACCTCCACAACACTTCACCTCACTCAGCTCAACACAATTGCTCAACACACTTCCTCACCTCACCTCACCTCACTTGAATTCCTCACCTCACCACCTCAACTCCCCTCAATTCCACACCTGTCACCTCACCTCACCTCAATTCCGCACCTCAATTCTTCACTCACCTCACCACACCTCATCTTCCCAGCTCACCTCATCTCCTCTCACTCACTTCACATCACCTCACCTCAATTCCTCTCCTTACCACATCTCCTCATGTCACCTCAACTCCTCACCTCACTTCACATCACTCTCCTCGCCTTACCTCAGTCCTCACCTCACCTCACTTCCTCACCTAACCTCTAACGTCACCTCACACACTTCACCTCACCTCACTCACCTCACCTCAATTCCTCACTTCACTTCCTCACCTCACCTCACCTCCTCACCTCACATCACATTAATCACCACACCTCAACTCCTCACCTCCTCATATCAACTCAATTCTCATATCTGTCATTTCACTTCACCTCCTCACCTTACCTAACCTCACTCACTTCACCTCACCCCACCTCTAATCAATACTTCACCTCACTTCCTCATCTCACCTCTTCACCTCACCTCACCTCATTCATCCAAACTCACTTCTTAACTCACGTCCCTTCATTTCCTCACATCACATCACGTTACCTAATTCACTTCACCACACCTCAACTCACCTGCTAATTTCATGTCCACTCACTTATTTCACCTCACATAACCTCAATACTGATCTCATCCCACCTCCACAAATGAGGTCACTTCCGTCACCTCATCTCAATTCCTCACCTCACCTCACATCCGTACCAGACCTCACCTAACACTCACCTCAATTCCTCATGTCATCTCAATTCCTCAACTCTCCTCACCTCCTCACTTAATGTCACTTCACTCACTTCCTCACCTCACCTCTTCACCTCACTCACCTCAATTCTTTACCACATGTCACATCAACTCCTCAACTCACATCCAACCCACAAGTATACTCACTCACCTCACCTCCACCCTCATGTAACCTCACTCACCTCACCTCCTCACCCAGTTCACCTCATCTCCCCTCACTCAATTCACATCACCTCACCTCAATTCCTCTCCTTAACTCAACTCCTCATGTCATCTCAACTCCTCACCTCACTTCCCATCACTCACCTCGCCTTACCTCAATCCTCACCTCACCTCAATTCCTCACCTCACCTCCCACGTCACCTCACACACTTCACCTCAACTCACTCACCTGACTTCAATTCCTCACTTCACTTCCTCACCTCACCCCACCTCCTCACCTCACATCACATTACTCATCTCACCTCAATTCCTCAAATCCTCATAACAACACACTTCTCATCTTAGTCATTTCACTTCACCTCCTCACCTTACCTAACCTCACTCACTACACCTCACCTTACCTCACCTCAATTCCTCACCTCTCTTCCTCACCTCACTTCTTCACCTCACCTCACCTCATTCATCTCAACTCACTTCATCAACTCATGTCACTTCATTTCCTCACCTCACCTCACCTTACCTAAATCTCTTCACCACACCTCACTACACGTCCTAATCTCATGTCCACTCAGTTTCTTCCCCTCACATAACCTCAATCCTGATCTCATCCCACCTCCACAAATGAGGTCACCTCCGTCACCTCATCTCAATTCCTCACCTCACCTCACATCCACACCAAACTTCACCTCACACTCACCTCAATTAATCACGTCACCTCAATTCCTAAACTCTCCTCACTTCCACACTTAATGTCACTTCACTCACTTCCTCACCTCACCTCTTCAACTCACTCACCTCAATTCTTTAACACATGTCATCTCAACTCATCCTCAACTCACCTCAAAACCACATGTAACCACACTCATCTCACCTCCAACTTCATGTAACCTCACTCACCTAAACTCCTCACCCCACCTAACCTCACTCACCTCATCTCAATTCCTCAACACACCTCACCTCTTCTCACCTCACCTCACCTCTTCTCACCTCACCTCACTCACTTCAACTCACCTCACCTCAACTCCTAAACGTGTCACCTCACTTCACTTTACTCACTTCAACTCACTCAATTCACCTAAACTCAAGTCATATCCTCACCTCACCTCACCTCCTCTTCTCACCTCACCTCACCTCATCTCACCTCACTTCAACTCAATTCACCACAATTCCTAAGCTCACCCCACCTCAACCACTACACCTCACCTCACATCAATTACTCACCTCACCTCAACTCTTCATCTCCTCACCGCTCACCTACTCATCTATTCTCACTCACTTCCCCCAAATTATTCAATTCAACCCATGTGCTCACTTCTTCATGTCACCCCACTCACCTGACTTCCCTTCAACTAACCTCAATTCACCGGACGTCACCTCACCTCACCTCACTCCCTTCACCTCACCTCACCTCAATTCCTCACATTACTCAGCTCAACTCCTCACCTCACCTCAACTCCACAACTTATGTCACCTCACCTCACCTCATTTCTTCAACTCAACTAACATCATCATCTCACCTCATCACACCTCGCTTCAACTTATCCCCTCATTTCAACTCACCTCACCTCACTTCAACTCATAACTCACATCACCTCAATCCTCACTCAACCCCAATTCCCCCAATGACATCTCCTCTGTGAACTCACCTCAATTCCTCACATACTTACCACACCTCAACCACTGCACACTCACAATTCCCACCTCCTCACTTCCTAACCTCACCTGACCTCCACACCAAATGTCACTTCAATGACCTCAACTTAATTCCTCGCCTCTCTACCTCACCTCACCTCCTCACCTCACATCAACAATCTTCGTCAACTCACCTCTCCTCACTTCTGTGCACCTCAAATAACCTCACTCGCATCACCTCAATTCCTCACCTCACCTCACCTCATCTCACCTCCTCTAACCTCACCTCACTCACCTCATTCAATTATTCACTTCACCTGCTCACTTCCGCACATCAACACCCCTAATCAAATCACTAACATTTCTTTGCCTCACCCACCTCACCTCACCTCCAGAACACATCACCTCACTCACCTCACCACAATTCCTCAACTCACTTCCTCACCTCACTGCACCTCACTTGAATTCCTCACCTCACCACCTCACCTCCCCTCAATTCCACAGCTGTCACCTCATTCTCCTCACCTCATATCCTCACTTCACATCCTCAACTTAACTCACCTCACTCACCCTCAGTTCCTCACCTAACCTCAACTAACCTTACCTCCACACCTCATGTCACCTCACTCACCTCACCTCCCTTCCTCACCCACTTCCTCACATCACCTCCTTTCACATTACCTCCCTCAACTCGCCTCCCTTCTTCAACTCACTTCACTTCCAATTCTCAGCACACCTCAAGTCCTCACCTCAGCTCACTCACCGGAATCACCACAACCCACAATTCCTCACCTCAATCACCGCACCTCACAATTCCTCAACTCACCACTCCTCATCTCAGGTCCACTCACCTCACCTCACCCCACGTCACCTCACCTCAATTCCTCACCACACTTCACCTCTTCACCACACCTCAACTCACTCACCTCACCTCACTTCAACTAACCTCACCTTATCACAGGTCACTTCACCTCACTTCACACTTCACCTCACGCACCTCAAATCCTCACCTCGATTCACCTCCTCACATCACCTCACTTCGCTCACTTCAACCCACCTCACTCACCTCACCTTACCTAAATTCCTCACCTCACCACACCCTCATCTCGTCACTTTCACTATTAACATCACCAAATCTTCTCACCTAACCTCACCTCACTCACTTTAATTCAGCTCACATCACATCACCTCAATCCTCACCTCTCCTCCTCCCCTCACCTCAGCTTCTTAACTGTCAGCTCACCTCAATCAACACACCTCATGTCAATTCCTCACCTCAACTCCTTACCTCACGTCACCTCACCAGTGATCTCAATTCCACACCTCACCTCATCTCACCTCACGTGAGCTCCAAAATTCACACCTCCCTCACTTCACCTCACCTCACATACCTCACCTCACTTCTTCACCACAATGCACCTCATCTAACCTCACTCACCTAACCAAGCCTCAATTCCTCATCTCACCACATCACCTCCTCATGACACCAGAACTCATTAACACAACCTCACCTCAATTCTTACTTCTCCTCCTACCTCAACTCACCTCACTCCCCACACCTCACCTCAATTGCTCACCCAATCTCCTCACCTCCTCACATCACCTCACCTCAACTCAGCCACTTCACCTCACTCACGTGAGTTTTCACCTCACACCACTTCACCTCCTCAACTCAACTCACCTCCCACACTTCACCTCACCTCACCACACCTTAATTAATCACCTAAACTCCTCACCCCATCTCACCTCACCTCATTTCCTCAACTAAGTTCACCTCATCACACCGCACATTGCCTCAATTCAATCATCTCCCCTCACGTCAACTCTTCACACCTCACCTCCACACCTCATGTCATCTCACTCCCCTCCACTCAAATCCTCACCTCACTTCCTCACCTCAACTCAGTCACCTCACCTCATGTCCTAAACTCACCTCACCTCATTTTCCACCTCACCTCAACTCACTTCCCTTCATCACAACTCAATCACTCCACTTTACCTCACTCACCTCAATTCCTCACCTCAAATCCTTAACTCACATCACCTCAATCACCTCACCTCACCTAATTCGCCACCTCACCTCACCTCACCTCAATCACCTCACTCAACACACCTCAATTCCTTTCATCACTTCCTCAACTCTCCTCCTCACATCACCTCACCTCAAGTCTTCACCTCACCTAACATCACTTCACTCACTTCACCTATCCTTACTCAACTCAAATCACTTCCTCACCTCACCTCTGCTCACCTCCTCACCTCACCTCACCTCTCTCACAACATTCAATACCTCACCTTAGCTGCTCACCTCCTCGTCACATCAATTCCTCCTCAAATCACTCAGGTCACTTCACCTCACTCACCTCACCTCACCTCAATCCTCACATCAGCTCACCTCCTCACCTCACCTCACACACTTCACCTCAACTCACCTCAATTCCTCACCACATGTCATCTCTACTCCTCCTCAACTCACCTCCAAACCTCATGTAACCTCACTCGCCTCACCTCCTCAACCCACCTAACCTCACTCACCTCACATCAATTCTCAACTCACCACACCTCATCTCACCTCACCTCACTCACTTCAACTCACCTCACCTCAACTCCTAAACTCATGTCCATTCACCTCACTTTACTCACTTCACATCACTCACGTCACCTAACCTCAACTCTTATCCTCACCTCACCTCACCTCCTCTTCTCACCTCACCTCACCTCATCTCACCTCACTTCATCTCAGTTCCCCACTCTTCCTAAGCTCACCTTACCTCACCCACTACAACTCACCTCACCTCATTTCCTCATCTCAACTCACCTCCTCATCTCCTCACAGCTCAACTACTCATCTAATCTCTCTCACTTCACCCAACTCATTCAATTCAACCCATGTGCTCGCTTCCTCATGTCACCTCAATCACCTCACTTCCCTTCAACTAACCTCGAATCATCGGATGTCACTTCACCTCACCTCACTCACTTCACCTCATCTCACCTCAATTCCTCACATTACCTCACCTCAACTCCTCACCTCACATCAACTCCACAACTTATGTCAACACACCTCACCTCATTTCTTCAACTCACCTAACATCATCATCTCACCACATGTCACCTCGCTTCAACTTATCCCCTCATGTCAACTCACCTCAACTCACTTCACCTCATACCTCACATCACCTCAATCCTCACTCAACCCCACTTCCCCAAATGACATCACCTCTGTGACCACACCTCAATGCCTCACATCCTTACCACACCTCACCCACTGCACACTCACAATTCCCACCTCCTCACTTCCTAACCTCACCTGACCTCCACACCAAATGTCACTTTACTGAGCTCACCTTAATTCCTCGCCTCTCTCCCTCACCATAACCTCCTCACCACACATCAACCCACTTCCTCAACTCACCTCACCTCATCTCACTTCTGCCCACCTCAAATAACCTCACTCACATCACCTCTATTCCTCACCTCACCTCACCTCATCTCACCTCCTCTAACCTCACCTCACTCAGCTCATTCAATTCCTCACTTCACCTGCTCACCTCCTCACGTCAACTCCCCTCCTCCTCAAATCACTCACTTCACTTTGCCTCACCCACCTCACCTCACCTACAGAACACGTCACATCACTCACCTCACCACAATTCCTCAAATTACTTCCTCACCTCACATCAGCTCACTTGAATTCCTCACCTCACCACATCACCTCCCCTCAATTCCACACCTGTCACCTCACCTCACCTCAATTCCTCACTTCATTTCCTCACTCACCTCACCACACATAATCTTCCCAGCTCAACTCATCTCCCCTTACACACTTCACATCACCTCACCTCAATTCCTCTCCTTACCTAACCTCCTGTCACCTGAATTCTTCACCTCACTTCACATCACTCAACTCGCCTTACCTGAATGCTCACCTCACCTCACTACCTCACCTCACCACCCACTTCACCTCACACACTTCAACTCACCTCACTCACCTCACCTCATTTGATCAATTCACTTCCTCACCTCACCTCACCTCCTCACCTCACATCACATTACTCAACTCACCTCAATTCCACACGTCCTCTTCAACTCACTTCTCAACTCAGTCACTTCACTTCACCTCCTCACATTACCTAACCTCACTCATTTCACGTCACCCCACCTCAACTCAATTCCTCACCTCACCTCAATTCACACCATCTCCTCACCTCACCCGACCTCTTCACTTAACCTCACTTCAATTCCTCACCTCACATTTAACTCACTTCACCTCACTCACCACACATCATCTAATTCCTCACTTCACCACCTCACCTCGCCTCACCTCCACACCTCATGTCAGCTCCCTCACCATACCTCAATTCCTCATCTCACTTCCTCACCTCAAGTCACTCACTTCACTTCACCTCACTCATATCAACTCACTTCAATTCCTCACCTCACCACCTAACCTCATCTCCTCAGCTCACTTCCCACAACAATTCCACAACTCACCCACCTCACCTCACCTCAGTTCCTCACCTCACCTCACTTCACCTCACCTCACCTTCACACCTAACGACACTTCACTCACGTCACCTAAATTCCTCACCTCACTCTCTCACCTCACATCACCTCACTTCCTCACCTCACCTCAACTCATCTTCTCAACTAACCTTACATCACGTCACTCACTTCAACTCAGTCATCTCAACTCACCTCTATTCCTCAACTCACCTCCTCATCCCCTCAGCTCAGCTCACCTCACATAAGCTCACTCACATCACCTCAAATCCTCACCTCCCATGCTAACCTCATGTCATCTCACATCCTCCTCAAAACACTCACTTCATTTCACCTCACATCATGTCAATCCTCACCTCACCTCACTTCCACATCTCACCTCCTCACCTCACCTCAACACACCTCATGTAACCTCACCTGACTTAAATTACTCACCTCACCACATCACGTCACCTCCACACATGTCACCTCATTCACCTCACCTCACTTCCTCACCTCACTTCAATTCCTCTCCTCAACTCCTCACATCACCTCACCTCCACTCAGCCACTTAACCTCACTCATCTCAAATCACGTCAGACTTCACCTCACACCACCTCACCTCCTCACCTCAACTCACCTCCCACACTTCACCTCACTCACCACACCTTAATTCCTCACCTAAACTCCTCACCCCACCTCACCTCTCTTCCTCAACTAAGTTTACCTCATCACACCGAACCTCGCGTCAATTCCTCACCTCACCACACCTCATCTCCTCACTTCAGCTCACCACCTCACCTAACCTCAATTATTCCACACAACTCATTCAATTCCTCACCTCACTTGCTCACTTCAAGTCACCTCACGTCCTCCTCAAATCACTCACTTCATTTCACGTCACTTACCTCACTTCTAAATCACCTCACCACACTTCCTCACCTCACCTACTCACCTCAACTCACCTCAATTCCTCACCTCACCTCATGTCACCACGCATCACTTAAATTCCTCAACTAACCACCTCACATCACCTAACCTCCACAAAACATGTCACCTCATTCAACTCACAATTCCTCACCTCACTACACCTCACCTCACCACACACACCTCACTTCCTCACCTCACCTCAGCTCCACATCTTTCACCTCATTTTCCTCACCTCAAAACCTCACTTCACATCCTCAACTCAACTCACCTCACTCACCCTCAGTTCCTCACCTAACTTCACCACCTCACCTCACCTCCACCCCTCAGGTAACCTCACTCACTTCAACTCCCTTCCTCACACACTTCCTCACATCACCTCCTTTCACCTCACCTCAATCACCTCACCTCCCTCCCTGAACTCACCTCACTTCCACTTCTCAGCACACCTCACCTCCTCACCACACCTCACTCTCCTCAATCACCACACTTCACAATTCCTCACCTCAATTACCGCACCTCACAATTCGTCACCTCACCACTCCTCATCTCCTCAGGTCCACTCACCTCACCTCACACCACGTCACCTAACCTCAATTCCTCACCTCACATCACCTCTTCACCTCACCTCAACTCACTCACCTCACCTCAATTCAACGAACCTCACCTAATCTCACGTCACCTCACCTCACTTCATCTCACCTCAATTCCTCAACTAACGTCACCTCAACTCACCTCAATTTACTTCAACTCACCTCACCTCACCTTCTAACCTTATTTCACACCTCACCTCACGCACCTCAAAACCTCACCTCGATTCACCTCCTCACATCACCTCAATTGACTCGCTTCAACCGACCTCACTCACCTCACCTTACCTCAATTCCTCACCTCACCTCCTCCTCATCTTGTCACTTTCTCTATTAACCTCACCAAATCTTCTCACCTCAGCTCACCGCACTCACTTTACCTCACCTCACCTAAATACCTCACCACACCTTACCCCAACTCATCTCACGTCAACACACCTCCTCACCTCACTTCACCCCTCTCACGTGAATTCACCTCACATCACATCACCTCAATCCTCACCTCACCTCCTCACCTCACCTCAGCTACTTACCTGTCAGCTCACCTCAATCAACTCACCTCATGTCAATTCCTCACCTCAAATCCTTACCTCACTTCACCTCACCAGTGATCTCAATTCCTCACCTCCCCTCCTCATCTCACCTCACGTGAACTCCAAAACTCACACCTCACACACTTCACGTCACCTCACTTACCTCACCTCACTTCTCCACCACAATGCACCTCATTTCACCTCACCTCACAAAGCCTCAATTCCTCATTTCACCACATCACCTCCTCACCACACCAGACCTCATTAACTCAACCTCACCTCAATTCCTACTTCTCCTCCTACCTCACCTCACCTCACTCCCCACACTTCACCTCAATTGCTCAACCCATCTCCTCACCTCCTCAAATCACCTCACATCAACTCAGCCACTTCACCTCACTCACCTCAACTCACGTCAGTCTTCACCTCACAACACTTCACCTCCTCACCTCAACTCACCTCCCACCCTTCACCTCACCTCACCACACCTTAATTCCTCACCTAAACTCCTCACCCCAACACACCTCACCTCACTTCCTCAACTAATTTCACCTCATCACAATGCACCTCACCTCAATTCCTCATCTCACATCACCTCAACTCTTCACACCTCACCTCCACACCTCATGTCATCTCACTCACCTCCACTCAAATCCTCACCTCACTTCCTCACCTCACCTCAGTCACCTCACCTCATGTCCTAAACTCACCTCACCTCATTTTCAAGCTCACCTCACCTCACCTCCCTTCATCTCACCTCAATCACTCCACTTTACCTCACTCACCTCAATTCCTCACCTCAAATCCATAACTCACCTCACCTCCACACCTAAACTCACCTCACTCACATCATTCAATTCCTCACCTTAGCTGCTCAATTTCTCGTCACATCAATTCCTCCTCAAATCACTCAGGTCACTTCACCTCACTCACCTCACCTCTCCTCAATCCGCACCTCAGCTCACCTCCTCACCTCACCTCACTCACTTAACCTCACCTCACCTCAATTCCTCACCACATTTCATCTCATCTCCTCCTCAACTCACCCCCAAACTTCATGTAACCTCACTCACCTCACCTCCTCACGCCACTTAACCTCACTCAACACACCTCAATTCCTCAACTCTCCCCACCTCGTCTCACCTCATCTCACTCACTTCAACTCACCTCACCTCAACTCCTAAACTCATGTCCACTCACCTCACTTGACTCACATCAACTCACTCACCTCACCTAAACACAACACATATCCTCACCTCACCTCACCTCGTCTTCTCACCTCACCTCACCTCATCTCACCTCACTTCAACTCAATTCCCCACACATCCTAAGCTCAAGTCACCTCACCCAATACATATCACCTCACCTCAATTCCTCAACTCACCTCACCTCCTCATCTCCTCACATCTCACCTACTCATCTA
This sequence comes from Smutsia gigantea, assembly GCA_032199065.1. Lineage (NCBI taxonomy): Eukaryota > Metazoa > Chordata > Mammalia > Pholidota > Manidae > Smutsia > Smutsia gigantea. The sequence goes on along the minus strand of JAVSCE010008129.1, from coordinate 199,307 downwards.
ATCTCACTCACTTGACCCAACCCATTCAATTCAACCCATGTGCTCACTTCCTCATGTTACCTCACTAAACTCACTTCCCTTCAACTAACCTCGAATCATCGGACGTCACCTCACCTCACCTCTCTCACTTCACCTCACCTCACCTCAATTCCTCACATTACCTCACCTCAACTCTTCACCTCACCTCAACTCCACACCTTGTCACCTCATCTCACCTCATTTCTTCAACTCACCTAACATCATCATCTCACCTCATCTCAACTCGCCTCAACTTATCCCCTCATGTCACCTCACCTCACCTCACTTCACCTCATACCTCACATCACCTCATTCACTCAACCCCACTTCCCCCAATGACATCACCTCTGTGACCTCACCTGAATTCCTCACCTCCTTACCTCACCTCACCCAATGCACACTCACAATTCTCACCTCCTCACTTCCTCACCTCACCTGACCTCCACACCAAATGTCACTCCCCTGACCTCACCTAAGTTCCTCGCCTCTCTCCCTCACCTCACCTCCTCACCTCACTTCAACTCACTACCTCACCTCACCTCACCTCACTTCTGCGCACGTCGAATTACCTCACTCACATCAACTCAATTCCTCACTTCACCTCACCTCATCTCACCTCCTCTAACCTCACCTCACTCACCTGTTTCAATTCCACACTTCACCTGCTCACCTCCTCACGTCAACACCCCTCCTCAAATCACTAACATCACTTTGCCTCACCCACCTCACCTCACCTCCAGAACATGTCACCTCACTCAGCTCACCACAATTCCTCAACTCACTTCCTCACCTCACCTCCCCTCACATGATTTCCTCACCTCACCACCTCATCTCCCCTCAATTCCACACCTGTCACCTCACCTCACCTCAATTCCTGACCTCACTTCTTCACTCACCTCACCACACCTCATCTTCCCAGCTCACCTCATCTCCCCTTACACACTTCACATCACCTCACCTCAATTCCTCTCGTTACCTCACCTGTTGTCACCTCAACTACTCACCTCACTTTACATCACTCAACTCGCCTTACCTCAATCCTCACGTCTCCTCAATACATCAACTCACCTCCCACGTCACCTCACACACTTCAACTCTCCTCACTCACCTCACCTCCTTTCCTCACTTCACTTCATCACCTAACCTCACCCCCTCACCTCACATTACATTACTCAACTCAACTCAATTCCTCACGTCCTCATTTCAAATCACTTCTCAAATCAGTCACTTCACTTCACCTCCTCAACTTACCTAACCTCACACATTTCACGTCACCCCACCTCACCTCAGTTCCTCACCTCACTTCAACTTACCCCATCTCAGCTCACCCGGCCACCTCACTTAACCTCAATTCACTCCTTCCCTCACACACCCCAATTCCTCACATCACCTTTAACACACTTTCACTCACTCACCTCACATCATCTAATTCCTCACTTCACCACCTCACCTCCCCTCACCTCCACACCTCATGTCAGATCACTCACCATACCTCAATTCCTCATCTCACTTCCTCACCTCAAATCAATCATTTCACCTCACCTCACTCATATCACCTCACTTCAATTCCTCACCTCACCACCTCACCTCATTGCCTCACCTCACCTTCCACCTCAATTCCACAACTCACCCACCTCACCTCACCTCAGTTCTTCACCTCAACTCACTTCACCTCACCTCACCTACACAACTTACGACACTTCACTCACGTCCCCTCAATTCCTCACCTCACTCCCTCACCTCACATCAACTCACATCCTCACCTCACCTCACCTCCTCTTCTCACCTCACCTCACATCACGTCACTCACTTCAACTCAGTCATCTCACCTCACCTCAATTCCTCACCTCAACTCCTCATCCCCTCAGCTCCGCTCACCTCACTTAACCTAACTAACATCACCTCAAATCCTCACCTCACATGCTATCCTGTCACCTCACATCCTCCTCCAATCACTCACTTCATTTCACCTCACATTATCTCAATCCTCACGTCACCTCACTTCCTCATCTCACCTCCTCACCTCAACTCACCTCACCTCAAAACACCTCACGAAACCTCATCCCTCTTAAATTCCTCACCTCACCACCTCACCTCACCTCCACACATGTCACTCATTCACCTCACCTCACTTCCTCACCTCACTCCAATTCCTCTCCTCAACTCCTCACATCACCTCACCTCAACTCAGCCACTTCACCTCTCTCACTTCAACTCACGTCAGTCTTCACCTCACACCAGCTCACCTCCTCACATGAGCTCACTTCCCACACTTCACCTCACCTCACACACATTAATTCCTCACCTAAACTCCTCTCGCCACCTCACCTCACTTCCTCAACTAAGTTTACCTCATCACACCAAACCTCGCCTCAATTCCTCACCTCACCACAACTCATCTCCTCACTTCAGCTCACCACCTCACCTAAACTCACTTATTCCACTCAACTCATTCAATTCCTCACCACACCTGCTCACTTCAAGTCACCTCACGTCCTCCTCAAATCACTCACTTCATTTCACGTCACTCACCTCACATCTAAATCACCTCACCACACTTCCTCACCTCACCTACTCACCTCACCTCACCTCAATTCCGCACCTCAACTCATGTCACCACACCTCACTTAAATTCCTCAACTAACCACCTCACCTCACCTAACCTCCACAAAACATGTCACCACATTCAACTCAAAATTCCTCACCTCACTCACGTCACCTCACTCCACCTCACCTCACTCACCACACCTCACAATTCCTCAACTCACCACTGCAACTCACCCCTCACCTCACCACACACACCTCAATTCCTCACCTCACCACACAAACCTCACCTCCTCACCTCACGTCACCTCCACATGTGTCACCTCATTCTCCTCACCTCAAAACCTCACTTCACATCCTCAACACAAATCACCTCACTCACCCTCAGTTCCTCACCTAACCTCAACTCCTCACCTCACCTCCACACCTCATTTCAGCGCACTCACCTCACCTCCCTTCGTCACCCACTTCTTCACATCATCTCCTTTCACCTCACCTCACTCACCTCACCTCCCTTCTTCAACTCACCTCACTTCCACGTCTCAGCACACCTCACCTCCTCACCTCACCTCACTCACCTCAATCACCACACCTCACAATTACTCACCTCAATCACCGCACCTCACAATTCCTCACATCACCACTCCTCATCTCCTCATGTGCACTCACCTCACCTCACCCAACGTCACCTCACCTCAATTCCTCACCTCACTTCACCTCTTCACCACACCTCAACTCACTCACCTCACCTCACTTCAACTAACATTACCTCATCTTACGACACCCCACCTCACTTCACACCTCACCTCACGCACCTCAAATCCACACCTCGATTCACCTCCTCACATCACGTCACTTCGCTCGCTTCAACCCACCTCACTCACCTCACCTTACCTCAATTCCTAACCTCACCTCCTCATCTCGTCACTTTCTCTATTAACCTCACCAAATCTCACCTCACCTCACCTCACTCACTTTACCTCACCTCAACTAAATACCTCACCACACCTTACCCCAACTCATCTCACGTCAACCCACCTCCTCACCTCACCTCAACACACTCACTTCAATTCACCTAATATCACATCACCTCAATCCTCACCTCACCTCCTCACCACACCTCAGATACTTACCTGTCAGCTCACCTCAATCAACTCACCTCATGTCAATTCCTCACCTCAACTCCTTACCTCACATCACCTCACCAGTGATCTCAATTCCTCACCTCACCTCCTCATCTCACCTCACGTGACGTCCAAAACTCACACCTCACTCACTTCACCTCACCTCACTTACCCCACATCACTTTTTCACCAAAATGCCCCTCATCTCACCTCACTCAAGTAACCAAGCTTAAATTCCTCATCTCACCACATCACCTCCTCACCACACCAGACCTCATTAACTCAACCTCACCTCAATTACTACTTCTCCTCCTACCTCACCTCACCTCACTCCCCACAACTCACCTCAATTGCACACCCCATCTCCTCACTTCCTCACATCACCTCACCTCAACTCAGCCACTTCACCTCACTCACCTCAACTCACATCAGTCTTCACCTCACACCACTTCACCTCCTCACCTCAACTCACCTCCCACACTTCACCTCACCTCACCACACCTTAATTCCTCACCTAAATCCTCACCCCAACCCACCTCACCTCACTTCCTCAAATAAGTTCACCTCATCACACTGCACATTGCCTCAATTCCCCATCTAACCTCACCACAACTCTTCACACCTCACCCCCACACCTCATGTCATCTCACTCACCTCCACTCAAATCCTCACCTCATTTCCTCACATCACGTCAGTCACTTCAACTCATGTCCTAAACACACCTGAAATCATTTTCCACCTCACCTTACCTCACCTCCCTTCATCTCACGTCAATCACTCCACTTTACCTCACTCACCTCAATTCCTCACCTCAAATACTTAACTCACCTCACCTCATTCACCTCACCTCACCTAATTCCTCACCTCACCTCACCTCACCTTAATCACCTCACTCAACTCACCTCAATTCCTTACATCACTTCCTCAACTCTCCTCCTCACATCACCTCACCTCAAGTCTTCACATCACCTCACATCAGTTCACTCATTTCACCTTTCCTTACTCAACTCAAATCACTTCCTCACCTCACCTCCGCTCACCTCCTCTAACCTCACCTCACTCATGTCATTCAATTCCTCACTTCACCTGCTCAACTCTTCACGTCAACACCCCTCCTCAAATCACTAACATCACTTTGCCCCCCCACCTCACCGCACCTCCAGAAAACGTCACCTCACTCACCTCACCACAATTCCTCAGCTCACTTCCTCACCTCACTTCACCTCACTTGTATTTCTCAACTCACCACCTCATCTCCCCTCAATTCGACATCTGTCACCTCATTCTCCTCACCTCAAATCCTCACTTCACATCCTCAACTCAACTCACCTCACTCACCCTGATTTCCTCACCTAACCTCAACTCACCTCACCTCCACACCTCATGTCACCTCACTCACCTCAACTCCCTTCCTCACCCACTTCCTCACATCACCTCCTTTCACCTCACCTCACTCACCTCACCACCCTTCTTCAACTCACCTCACTTCCACTTCTCAGCACACCTCACCTCCTCACCTTACATCATTCACCTCAATCACCACACCTCACAATTCCTCACCTCAATCACCGAAAATCACAATCACTCACCTCACCGCTCCTCATCTCCTCAGGTCCACTCACCTCACCTCACCCCACATCACCTCACCTCAATTCCTCACCTCATTTCACCTCTTCACCACACCTCATCTCACTCAATTCAACTCACTTCAACTAACCTCAACTCATTTCACGTCACCTCACCTCACTTCACACCTCACCTCACGCACCTCAAATCCTCACCTCGATTCACCTCCTCACATCACCTCACTTCGCTCGCTTCACCCCACCTCACTCACCTCACCTTACCTCAATTCTTCACCTCACCTCCTCCTCATCTCGTCACTTTCTCTATTAATCTCACCAAATTTTCTGACCTCAACTCACCTCACTCACTTTAATTCACCTCACATTAATACCTCACCACACCTTTCCCCAACTCATCTCACGTCAACCCACCTCCTCACCTCACCTCAACCCACTCACTTCAATTCACCTCACATCACATCACCTCAATCCTCACCTCACCTCCTCCCCTCACCTCAGCTACTTACCTGAGAGCTCACCTCAATCAACTCACCTCATGTCAATTCCTCACCTCAAATCCTTACCTCACGTCACCTCACCAGTGATCTCAATTCCTCACCTCACCTCCTCATCTCACCTCACGTGACCTACAAAACTCACACCTCACTCATTTCACCTCACCTCACTTACATCACCTCACTTCTTCACCACAATGCACCTCATCTCACCTCACTCACCTAACCAAGTCTCAATTCCTAATCTCACCACATCACCTCCTCAACACACCAGACCTCATTAACTCAACCTCACCTCAATTCCTACTTCTCCTCCTACCTCAAATCACCTCACTCCCCACACCTCACCTCAATTGCTCACCACATCTCCTCACCTCCTCATATCACCTCACCGCAACTCAGCCACTTCACCTCACTCACCTCAACTCACGTCAGTCTTCACCTCACACCACTTCACCTCCTCACCTCAACTCACCTCCCACACTTCACCTCACCTCACCACACCTTAATACCTCACCGAAACTCCTCACCCCAACTCACCTCATCTCACCTCTTCAACTAAGTTCACGTCATCACACCGCACATTGCCTCAATTCCTCATCTCCCCTCACCTCAACTCTTCACACCTCACCTCCATACCTCATGTCATCTCACTCACCTGCACTCAAATCCTCACCTCACTTTCTCACCTCACCTCAGTCACCTCACCTCATGTCCTAAACTCACCTCACCTCATTTTCCACCTCACCAAACCTCACCTCCATTCATCTCACCTCAATCACTCCACTTTACATCACTCACTTCAATTCCTCACCTCAAATCCTTGACTCACCTCACCTCATTCACCTCACCTCACCTAATTCCCCACCTCTCCTCACCTCACCTCAATCACCTCACTCAACTCACCTCAATCCCTTACATCACTTCCTCAACTCTGTTCCTCACATCACCTCACCTCAAGTCTTCACCTCACCTCACATCAGTTCACTCACTTCACCTATCCTTACTCAACTCAAATCACTTCCTCACATCTCCTCTGCTCACCTCCTCACCTAACCTCACCTCATTCACATCATTCAATTCCTCAACTTAGCTGCTCACCTCCTCGTCACATCAATTCCTCCTCAAATCACTCAGGTCACTTCACCTCACTCACCTCACATCACCTCAATCCTCTCCTCAGCTCACCTCCTCACCTCACCTCACTCACTTCACCTCACCTGACCTCACCTTAATTCCTCACCACATGTCATCTCAACTCCTCCTCAACTCACTTCCAAACCTCATGTAACCTCACTCACCTCAACACCTCACCCCACCTAACCTCACTCACCTCACATCAATTCCTCAACTCACCACACCTCTTCTCACCTCACCTCACGCACTTCAACTCACCCCACCACAACTCCTAAACTCATGTCCATTCACCTCACTTTACTCACTTCACATCACTCACCTCAGCTAACCTCAACTCATATCCTCACCTCACCTCACTTCCTCCTCTCACCTCACCTCACCTCATCTCACTTCACTTCAACTCAATTCACCACAATTCCTAAGCTCACCTCACCTCACCCACTGCACCTCACCTCACCTCAATTCCTAACCTCACCTCACCTCCTCATCTCCTCACAGCTCACCTACTCATCTTATCTCACTCACTTCACCCAACTCATTCAATTCAACCCATGTGCTCACTTCTTCATGTCACCTCACTCACCTCACTTCCCTTCAACTAACCTCGAATCATCGGATGTCACCTCACCTCACCTCACTCACTTCACCTCACCTCACCACAATTCCTCACATTACCTCACCTCAACTCCTCACCTCAACTCATCTCCACACCTTATGTCACCTCACCTCACCTCATTTCTTCAACTCACCTAACATCATCAACTCACCTCATCTCACCCCGCTTCAACTTATCCCCTCATGTCAAATCACCTCACCTCTCTTCACCTCATACTTCACATCACCTCAATCACTCAACCCCACTTCCCCCAATGACATCACCTCTGTGACAACACCTCAATTCCTCACATCCTTACCACACCTCACCCACTGCAAACTCACAATTCTCACCTCCTCACTTCCTAACCTCACCTGACCTCCACTCCAAATGTCACTTCACTGACCTCACCTTAATTCCTCGCCTCTCTCCCTAAACCTCACCTCCTCACCTCACACCAACTCACTTCCTCACCTCACCTCATCTCACTTCTGCGCACCACAAATAACCTCACTCACATCACCTCAATTCCTCACCTCACCTCACCTCATCTCACCTCCTCTAACCTCACCTCACTCACCTTATTCAATTCCTCACTTCACCTGCTCACCTCTTCACGTCAACACCCCTCCTCAAATCACTAACGTCACTTTGCCTCACCCACTTCACCTCACCTCCAGAACACGTCACCTCACTCACTTCACCACAATTCCTCAACTCACTTCCTCACCTCACATCAACTCACTTGAAATCCTAACCTCACCACCTCACCTCCCCTCATTTCAACACCTGTCACCTCACCTCACCTCAATTCCTCACCTCACTTCCTCACTCACCTCACCACACCTCACTTTCCAAGCTCACATCATCTCCCCTCACTCACTTCACATCACCTCACCTCAATTCCTCTACTTACCTCAACTCCTCATGTCACCTCATCTCCTCATCTCACTTCACATCACTCACCTCGCCTTACCTCAATCCTCACCTCACCTCACCTCCCACATCACCTCACACACTTCACCTCACCTCACTCACCTCACCTCAATTCCTCACTTCAGTTCCTCACATCACGTCACCTCCTCACCTCACATCACATTACTCACCTCACTTGTGGAGAGCCTCAGCTTCTAGAGTATGTGGAGTGGGAAAGGTGCCATGTGCCCTGCGGCTCGAGCCAGATGCCTTAGTTGTTATACAGATTCTCTGTCACGTAGCATGCGCCCTGTGCAACCTGCTGACCAATTCATGAGCCTTGTTAAGCAAATTCTCATTGTTATAAAAATGATTTCTATATCTGTTGTATCTTTATTCCACGTTGTTGTGCGTAGTTCTATATCTGTTTAATCTTGTGCGTCGTGTTAGATCTGTTTAATCTTTATTCTATGTAATTGTGCATAGTTGTGATTCTTTCCATATGCACCCTCGTCTCTTGTTAATGTATAAATTAAGCAGTTAAAATAAACTCGGAGTCGAAGACAGCTTGGAGCTTCGACCATCCCAGGCACCTATTGTTGGGTCCATTCATCCTCACCCCCTGCTCGGGAACCCTGTTCGACTTCGCGGTCAGCTGGACTGGACGCAACATTTCTGGCGCCCAAACAGGGACCTGAGACACGGGACACGGTGAAGGACACCGCTGGATGTAAGGGCCCGGCCTGAAACGAAGGCTGCAGTGGTAAGCATTGAATCAGTAGGGAGTTTATCATGGGGCAAGCAGAGTAGGGAACTATATGTTCATGGTTTAAAACGCATGCTTGCCGCCCGAGGGGCTAAAGTTCGTAAGGAACAATTAGAAAAATTTTTAGCATTTGTGAAGACAGTATGTCCTTGGTTTCCCGAGGAAGGTACTGTGAGTATAGAAATGTGGAATAATATAGGGGAACAATTACAAAGGTTTTATTCTGAACATGGACCTCAGAAAATGCCAGTAGAGACTTTTGGCATTTGGTCTTTAATTAGAAATTGTTTAGACTTAAAGCATGAAGGGATAAAGCTAGAGGTTTTAAAACAGAAACTGCCCAATTCACTAAAGATGGCAGAACCCCAAGTGGAAGGGGAAGTTAAATCTCCGACAAAAAATAATTTGGCTAAAAAACTTAATAATTCTCCCTGTAGTGACAGCGATGAGGACTGTCTTGACCCTACCTCACAGGCAGAGTTAGAAGTAGCACCCGCCCAATATGAAAAGGATCGGGACCAACCTCTCATTGCTCTAGGAGAAAAACCTCCTAGATATGATATTAATCCTTTATTAGAATCCTAAACTGGTCAATTTAAGCAACTTCAAGGATTCATTTGCCAAAAACAACCCTCTAAATCTTTTGACCGTAAGTACTCATTAGGTAAGACCAGAACTTTAACACCTGTACGGGTGGCTGGGTTAGATCCTCCCCCACCGAAATGGGAGCCGCCTACATTTCCCTCGGCAACTCCTGTACTGAATTCTCCTTCTGTTCGTCCTGTTGCTTCTAGCAAACCATATTCACCTTTACAAACTATTCTACATGAAGCAAAAAATAACAATGAGGACACAACTGGTTTCTTTATGTACCCTGTGTTAGAAATGCCAGATAATCAAGGAAATTTTATGAGAATATGGCAGCCTTTCCCTTTTCAACAGTTGAAATAATTCAAAGAGGCTTGTTCTCGCTATGGCCCTACGGCTCCTTTTACTGTAACTATTTTAGAGTCTATGGCCACTGAAATACTGCCCCCTGAGGACTGGAAATATTTAGCCCATGCATGTCTCACTGGGGGAGATTATTTATTATGGAAATCAGAATATTATAAATTGGCTAAACAAACCGCAAGAATAAATATGCAGCAACAAATTCCTATAACTTATGATATGTTAGTTGTAGAAGGACAAAATGCTGATTTAGTATGTCAAATTGCTTTCCCTGCAGGAGCGTATGCTCAAGTCGCAGCAGCAGCCAAAAAAGCCTGGAGAGGTTTACCAGAAAGTTTAAAAAAGACTGAACATCTGTCCAAAATTAGACAAGGACCAGATGAGCCATTTCAAGAATTGGTTTCTCGCTTACTAGAAGCCGCGGGAAAAACCTTTGGAGATTCTGATGCTACTCAAGCAGTAGTTACCCAGCTGGCATATGAAAATGCCAATTCAGCTTGCCAAGCAGTAATCCGTCCTTTTAGAAAGAAGGGAGGACTTTCCGATTACATCCGCCTATGTGCTGATATTGGCCCGGCTTATACCCAAGGCATAGTACAAGCTGCTGTAGCGCAAGGAAAATCCATAAAAGAGGTAATGTACCAACAGGCAAAGATGAACGCAGGTTTCTCCCCTAGAGCCTGTTTTTCCTGCAGGAAAATTGTCCACCGGGCTCATAATTGTCCTGATAAAAGACGAAGAGATATTCCAGGTACTTGTCCTCGATGTAAAAAAGGAAAGCATTGGACAAATGAATGTGAATCTAAAACAGATAGGGAAGGTAATCCCCTGCCGGGAAACGGGATGAGGGGCCAGCCTCAGGCCCCAAAACAATGTTATGGGGCACTGCAAGGGACCCAGAATGACAGCCCGGTAGGAAATCCATTCAACAATTATTCCGAGCAACCTCAGGAAGTGCCGGGCTGGACCTCAGCTCAACAATCTACACAGTATTAACTCCAGAAATGGGCATGCAAGCTTTGCCCACGGGGGTAAGGGGAACCCTCCCTGCAGGAACTGTAGGATTAATTTTAGGGAGAAGCAGCATTATTATGAAAGTAATACTAGTATCCCCAGGAATAATAGATGAGGATTATACAGGAGAAATTAAAATTATGGTACAATCACCTAATACAATTTCAACTGTTCATTCAGGAATTAGAATAGCTCAACTTATATTGCTACCCCGAATATCTAAAGGAAACATTATGACTAAAACTGAAAGAGGAAGTCGAGGATTTGGATCTTCTAACATTTATTGGGTGAAAGAAATTACTACACAACAACCTATATTACAGCTTAACATCAATGGAAAATGGTTTACAGGGCTTTTAGATACTGGAGCTGATGTATCTTGTATAGCTGGTCAACATTGGCCTTCTGCATGGCCTTCTCAGAGTACAACAACTGAATTGCAGGGTATAGGGCAAACTCAGGCCCCAGCTCAGAGTAGTGATGGATTGAGTTGGCAAGATAAGGAAGGACATGCTGGCACATTTCAACCCTGTATAGTAACAGGGTTGCCTGTGAATTTGTGGGGACGAGATATTATGAAAGAAATGGGAGTCCATCTAACTACTAATCAAACGCCCACACAAAAACATTTTCACAAGGGGCCTTGAACTTCCCTGTACTCCAGACAGGACGAACTGCAGATCCTATAACTTGGAAATCTGATGATCCTGTCTGGGTAGATCAATGGCCCTTAACAACTGAAAAAATATTGGCTGCCCACTCGTTAGTACAGGAACAATTAGAGAATGGGCATACTGAGGAATCTACGTCTCCCTGGAATACTCCTCTTTTTATAATTAAGAAAAAATATGGAAAATGGCGTTTATTTTAGACCTTAGAATGGTCAATGAAACCATGGAATTTATGGGAGCTCTGCAGCCTGTGCTCCCTCTTCCTTCAGCTATTCCTATGAATACTTGTAAAATAGTACTTGATCTTAAAGATTGTTTTTATACTATTCCTTTACATCCTAAAGATTGTAAAAGATTTGCATTTAGTGTTCCTAGTGTTAATTTTAAAGAACCCATGAGACGTTATCACTGGTTGGTTCTTCCCCAAGGTATGGCCAATAGCCCCACCTTGTGTCAAAAGTTTGTAAGCTCAGCTTTGAGCAAAATGAGACAAAATTTTCCTAATGTTTATATAATACATTATATGGATGATATTTTATTAGCCAGCATAATTGAAGATGTTTTATTAAAATGTTATGCATCACTCCAGATAGAACTTACCAAAGCCGGCTTAGTAATAGCTCCTGAAAAGGTTCAATGTGCTGCTCCATATGCATATTTAGTTATAGGTTATTTGACCTTCATATAAAACCTCAAAAAATCGAGCTTAGAAAAGATCATTTACATACTTTGAATGATTTTCAGAAATTACTGGGAGATTTAAATTGGTTGCGTCCCTCTTTAAATATTACAACAGGAGTATTGAAAGGTTTATTTGATATTTTGAATGGTGATCCCGATCCCACTTCTCGTAGAGATCTTACACCTGCAGCTAGACCGTGCCTTACAAATATTGAAAAGGCTATACAAGCTCAGCAGTTATGCTTTATTGATTATCAACAACCTTTTTCTGCCATTGTTCCCGCCACTAAGCACACTCCTACTGCTGTATTGTGGCAAAAAGGCCCTTTAAAATGGATACATCTCCCAGTCTCTCCCAAGCGGAGTTTAACTCCTTATCATGATCTTCTAGCCAGCCTGATACAAGAGTGCCGTTTGGAACCTCGTCGGTATTTTGGTTTAGATCCACATGTCATTATTTTACCACTTACTCAAGATGGGACTTTATTCCTTTACTGATAATTTTGCTATTGCTTTATTAGATTTTACAGGCATTGTAGATAATCATTATCCCCCGGATAAATTATTACAATTGGCTTTACAACATGAATTCGTATTTCCCAAGATTGTTTTACAAAACCCTATTCATGGAGCCCCTACTGTATTTACTGACGGCCCCAGTAATGGACTTTCTGTGTATGTCTCAGAACATAAATCTAAAACATGGCAAGTCCCACCAGGATCTGCACAAATTGTAGAACTTCATGCCGCTTTTCTTGTTTTTCAGGATTTTTCTGGCTAGCCCTTTTAATCTTTATTCTGATAGCCGATATGTAGTGGAAGCATTGCAACATCTAGAAACTGTCCCCTATATTAAAACTGCTAACTCATCAGTAACATGCCTCTTTACTGCCATCCAAACTGAACTCCGTAATCGCCACCATCCTTGTTATATTGGCCATATTAGGGCTCATTCTAATTTGCCTGGCCCTTTAGTTAAGGGAAATGCTTTTGCTGATGCTCGAACTCGATGTATTGGCCTAACTAAACTTCAGGAAGCTAAGCATTCTCATGAATTAAACCACCAAAATGCACATAGCCTTAGATTACAATTTAATATTCCTAGGAATCAGCTAGACAAATAGTGAAAGAGTGCACTGCTTGCATACAACATCTGCCAGTACCTCATTTTGGAGTTAATCCTCGAGGGATACGACCCAACGAACTCTGGCAGATGGATGTCACACATATTTCTGAATTTGGCAGATATAAGTATGTTCATCTTAGTATTGATACTTATTCAGGGTACATTGTAGCTTCTCCTCAGACAGGTGAAAGTACCTCTCATGTTATTTAGCAGTGCTTATTTATGTTTGCCCACGTCGGAGTTCCTTCTAAATTTAAAACTGATAATGGCTCTGGCTATACCAGCCGTAGATATGCTGCCTTTTGTGCACAATTTAATATTACTCATATTACTGGCATTCCTTATAACCCCCAAGGTCAGGGCATTGTTGAACGCACCCATGCTACATTAAAAACATATTATCATAAAATAAAGAAGGGGGAGTTATACCCCCTAACGCCACAGAATTATTTATCTCATGTACAATTTATTTTAAATTTTTTGCTTTTGGATAAAAATGGTAAGAATGCAGCAGACAGATATTGGCATGCCTCTACTCAAACAACATATCCTAAGGTTAAATGGAAGGACCCCCTAACAGGAATATTGTCTGGCCCAGACCTGGTACTCATATGGGGGCGAGGACATGTTTGTGTTTTTCCGCAGGATGCTGATGGACCACGTTGGTTACCTGAACGGCTGGTGCGCAATGCAGATTCTGCTTTTCCTCCTTCTACTGTCCAAACCCAGCCTAGAGAATGAGACATACTGGGCTTATGTACCTGACCCCCCATTTCTACATCCTGTTTCCTGGGACTCTCCAGAAGTTCCTGTGTTTGTTAATGATTCTGATGCTTTAGGATCACCGGCTTTTTCAGGTGACATTCCACATATGACTCCTTTTAATTACACAGACAAGGGGTGGGAACGCCCATGTGCCTCACCAAGAATACAGAAGCTGTTGGTTGCATGCACCTCACCGTCTATGTAGTAAGAGGAAAAAGTCATTTTGTGGCTATTTTGAAGCCAGCCGAAGACATCATTTTCGGAGATCCAGCAAGTCATAAAAATCCTATTAAAAGACTTGGCCCTGGAGATTTTCCCACATGTGAAAAATCTGCAGAAGATCCTGAGACACTGATCCCCTGGGAGCAGTGTAAAGGAAATGCATCACAGCGGTATAATATTAAGAATTCATCCACTTATATTTTAGACTGGTCAGGTGGACAAACCTACCAACTTCCAAAATTATCCATGGGACTTTGGTATACGTCTGGAGGAGCTCCAAAAACACAATGGTGGAAAATTGGTGTGGCTATGGGACCTATAATTTTATTTAATTATACCCGCACAACTATATATGTAGCAGCTTGTGTTCCTGTGCCTTGTACCACGATAATTGGATCTGTTTCTATTACCTTTTCTGGATCCCATTATAATGTTTCCTGCGCAAATTGGTTTTTGAGCTCCTGCATGTGTAATGTCCCTGATACTACATCTGTTCTCATTCTTAAGCAGCTCCCCTTTTCTGATGCTTCCTGTATTACATCATGGACCATGGTATGCAGATAAGGGATTACAAGTATTAGAAGAAATGCAATTATTACTACGGCCAAATAGAGTGACAGGCCTTATAGCAGGTATAGCCGCTCTAATTGGCCTAATTACTTCCACCACTTTAGCCGCAGTAGCATTGACTCAAGAAGTACAGACCGCTACTTATGTTAATACTTTAACTCATAATGTCACCACAGCCTTTAGTACCCAAGAGATTATTGATAACAAAATTGAGCGTAAGATTAATGCTTTATATTATATGGTGATGTATTTAGGAGAAGAAATTCAGGGATTAAAATTAAGGGGAAGCTTAGAGTGTCATGCCTTGTATAGAGAGATATGGGTAACTCGCAAAGAATATAACAAAAGTGTCATATCTTGGGATATAGTGAAAAGACACCTGCAAGGCATTTGGCTCGCTAATAATGATTCTACTGATTTGTTGCTACTACATAAAGATATACTGGCACTTGCCAATGCTCGGCTTGATTTTGATCCTGTTAAACCTGCAAAGGAATTTGTAAATGGTCTGGTTGGATATATTTCCCCTGGGGAATCGGGGCCTTTACCCATCTCCTACTGACCCTTGCCATGGGGCTCATATTACTATGGTTTCTGTTGTGTTTCCTCCCTTTATTTTTAAGATGGGGGATCGAGCCCTTCTTACCTTAACTTCAGACATCCATATGAATAAACTCCATAAATACCACCGAGAGGAGGGGTTGCAGGTATAAAGGGGCGGGACAGTCAAAGATGGGGTAATCTCTTTTGAAATGTAGTCCACCTAAGACAGGGAGTTCACCTATGCTGCGAACTGTCCCCATGACGGGTAAGTCTACATTTAGAAAAGGGGAGCTTAAGACAGGCGACGTCACCTTACCTGCTTTTTCAATAAAATAGAGAAGGGGGAGATGTGGAGAGCCTCAGCTTCTAGAGAATGTGGAGTGGGAAAGGTGCCCTCTGCCCTGGGGCTCCAGTCAGATGCCTTAGTTGTTATACAGGTTCCCTGTCACGTAGCATGTGCCCTGTGAAACCTGCTGACAGAGTCATGAGCTTTGTTAAGCAACTTCTCATTGTAATAAAAATACTTTCCATATCTGCTGTATCTTTATTCTACGTGTTTGTGCGTAGTTCTATATCTGTTTAATCTTGTGCGTTGGGTTAGATCTGTTTAATCTTTATTCTATGTAATTGTGCATAGTTGTGATTGTTTCCATATGCACCCTAGTCTCTTGTTAATGTATAAAATAAGCAGCTAATATAAACTCGATGTCGAAGACATCTTGGAGATTCGAATTTCCCAGGCAAATATTGTAGTGTCCATTCATCCACAATCCCCGATCGGGAACCCTGTTCGACATCGCGGTCAGCTGGACTGGATGCCACACTCACCTCAAATCCTCACCTACTCATATCAACTCACTTCTCATCTCAGTCATTTCACTTCACCTCCTCACCTTACCTAACCTCACTTACTTCACCTCACCCCACCTCACGTCAATTCCTCACCTCACTTCCTCACCTCACCTCTTCACCTCACCTCACCTCATTCATATCAACTCCCTTCCTCAACCCACGTCGCTTCATTTCCTCACCTCACCTCACCTTACCTAAATCACTTCACCACGCCTGAACTCACCTCCTAATCTCATGTCCACTCAGTTTCTTCACCTCACATAAGCTCAATCCTGATCTCATCCCACCTCCACAAATGAGTTCACCTCCTTCACCTCATCTCAATTCCTCACCTCAAATCACATCCGTACCAGACCTCACCTAACACTCACCTCAATTCCTCATGTCACCTCAATTCCTCATCTCCCCTCACCTCCACACTTAATGTCACTTCATTCACTTCCCCATCTCAACTCTTCACCTAACGCACCTCAATTCTTTACCACATGTCATATCATCTCCTCCTGAACACACCTCCAAACCACAAGTAACCTCACTCACCTCACCTCCAGCCTCATGTAACCTCACTAACCTCACCTCCTCACCCAGCTCACCTCATCTCCCCTCACTCACTTCACATCACCTCACCTCAATTCCTCTCCTTACCTCAACTCCTCATGTCACCTCAACTACTCACCTCACTTCACATCACTCACCTCGCCTTACCTCAATCATCACCTCACCTCACTTCCTCACCTCACCTCCCACGTCACCTCACACACTTCACCTCACCTCACTAACCTCAACTCAATTCCTCACTTCACTTCCACACCTCACCTCACCTCCTTAACTCACATCACATTACTCACCACACCTCAATTCCTCACCTCCTCATATCAACACACTTCTCATCTCAGTCATTTCACTTCACCTCCTCACCTTACCTAACCTCACTCACATCACCTCACCACACCTCACCTCAATTCCTCACCTCTCTTCCTCACCTCAACTCTTCACCTCACCTCACCTCATTCATCTCAAATCACTTCCGCAACTCATGTCACTTCATTTCCTCACCTCACCTCACCTTACCTAAATCACTTCACCACACCTCACCTCACCCCCTAATCTCATGTCCACTCAGTTTCGTAACCTCACATAACCTCAATCCTGATCTCAACCCGCCTCCACAAATGAGGTCACTTCCGTCACCTCATCTCAATCCCTTACGTCACCTCACATCCGTACCACACCTCACCTAACACTAAACTCAATTCCTCACGTCACCTCAATTCCTCAACTCTCCTCACCTCCACACATAATGTCACTTCACTCATTTCCTCACCTAACCTCTTCACCTCACTCACCTCAATTCTTTACCACATGTCATCTCAACTCCTCTTCAACTCACCTCAAAACCACATGTAACCACACTCACCTCACCTCCAACCCCATGTAATATCACTCACCTAACCTCCTCACCCCACATGACCTAACTCACCTCACCTCAATTCCTCAACACAACTCACCTCTTCTCACATCCCCTCATTTATTCTCACCTCACTTCACTCACTTCAACTCACCTCACCTCAACTCCTAAGCATGTCCACTAACCTCACTTTAATCACTTCACCTCACTCACCTCACCTAACCTCAAGTCATATCCTCACCTCACCTCACCTCCTCTTCTCACCTCCCCTCACCTCATCTCACCTCACTTCAACTCAATTCACCACACTTCCTAAGCTCACCTCACCTCACCCACTACACCTCACCTCACCTCAATTCCTCACCTCACCTCACCTCTTCATCTCCTCACAGCTCACCTACTCATCTAATCTCACTCACTTCACCCAACTCATTCAATTCAACACATGTGCTCAATTCCTCATGTCACCTCACTCAATCACTTCCCTTCAACTAACCTCAAATCACCGGACGTCACCTCACCTCACCTCACTCACTTCACCTCACCTCACCTCAATTCCTCACATTACCTCACCTCAACTCCTCACCTCACCTCAACTCCACACCTTATGCTACCTCACATCACCTCATTTCTTCAACTCAAATATCATCATCTCACCTCATCTCACCTTGCTTCAACTTATCCCCTCATGACAATTCACCTCACCTCACTTCACCTCATACCTCACATCACCTCAATCCTCACTCAACCCCACTTCCCCCAATGACATCACCTCTGTGATCACACCTCAATTCCTCACATCCTTACCACACCTCACCCACCGCACACTCACAATTCTCACCTACTCAATTCCTAACCTCACCTGACCTCCACATCAAATGTCACTTCACTTACCTCACCTTAATTCCTCGCCTCTCCCTCACCTCTCCTCCTCACATCACATCAACTCACTTCCTCAGCTCACCTCAACTCACGTCTGAACCCCTCAAATAAACTCACTCACATCACCTCAATTCCTCACCTCACCTCACCTCATCTCACCTCTTCTAACCTCACCTCACTCACCTCATTCAATTCCTCACTTCACCTGATCAACTCCTCACGTCAACACCCTTCCTCAAATCACTAACATCACTTTGCCTCACCCACCTCACCTCACCTCCAGAACACGTCAACTCACTCACCTCATCACAATTCCTCAACTCACTTCCACACCTCAAATCAGGTCACTTGAAATCCTCACCTCACCACCAAACCTCCCCTCAATTGCTCACCTGTCACCTCACCTCACCTCAATTCCTCGCCTCAATTCCTCACTCACCTCACCACAACTCATGTTCCCAGCAACCTCATCTCCCCTCACTCACTTCACATCACCTCACCTCAATTCCTCTCCTTACCTCAACTCCTCATGTCACCTCAACTCCTCACCTCACTTCACATCACTCACCTCGCCTTACCTCAATCCTAACCTCACCTCACCTCCCACTTCACCTCACACAATTCACCTCACCTCACTCACCTCATCTCAATACCTTACTTCACTTCCTCACCTCACCTCACCTCCTCAACTCACATCACATTACACACCTCACCTCAATTACTCAACTCCTCATATCAACTCACTTCTCATCTAAGTCATTTCACTTCACCTCCTCACCTTACCTAACATCACTCACTTCACCTCACCACACCTCACCTCAATTCCTCACCTCTCTTCCTCACCTCACCTCTTCACCTCACCTCACCTCATTCATCTCAACTCACTTCATCAACTCATATCACTTCATTTCTTCACCTCACCTCAAGTTACCTAAATCACTTCACCACACCTCACCTCACCTCCTAATCTCATGTCCACTCAGTTTCTTCACCTCACATAACCTCAATGCTGATCTCAACCCACCTCCACAAATGAGGTCACCTCCGTCACATCATTCAATCCCTCACGTCACCTCACATCCGTACCACACCTCACCTAACACTAAACTCTATTCCTCACGTCACCTCAATTCCTCAACTCTCCTCACCTCCACACATAATGTCACTTCACTCACTTCCTCACCTAACCTCTTGACCTAACTCACCTCAATTCTTTACCACATGTCATCTCAACTCCTACTCAACTCACCTCAAAACCACATGTAACCACACTCACCTCACCTCCAACACCATGTAACCTCACTCACCTAACCTCCTCAACCCACCTGACCTAACTCACCTCACCTCAATTCCTCAACACACCTCACCTCTTCTCACATCCCCTCATTTCTTCTCACTTCACCTCACTCACTTCACCTCACCTCCCCTCAACACCTAAGCATGTCCACTCACCTCACTTTAATCACTTCACCTCACTCACCTCACCTAACCTCAAGTTATATCCTCACCCCACCTCAACTCCTCTTCTCAACTCCCCACATCTCATCTCACCTCACTTCAACTCAATTCACCACACTTCCTAAGCTCACCTCACCTCACCCACTACACCTCACCTCACCTCAATTCCTCACCTCACCTCACCTCTTCATCTCCTCACAGCTCACCTACTCATCTAATCTCACTCATTTCAACCAACTCATTCAATTCAACCCATGTGCTCAATTCCTCATGTCACCTCACTCAATCACTTCCCTTCAACTAACCTCAAATCACCGGACGTCACCTCACCTCACCTCACTCACTTCACCTCAACTCACCTCAATTCCTCACATTACCTCACCTCAACTCCTCACCTCACCTCAACTACACACCTTATGATACCTCACATCACCTCATTTCTTTAACTCAAATAACATCAACTCACCTCATCTCACCTCGCTTCAACTTATCCCCTCATGACAATTAACCTCACCTCACTTCACCTCATACCTCACATCACCTCAATCCTCACTCAACCCCACTTACCCCAATGACATCACCTCTGTGATCACACCTCAATTCCTCACATCCTTACCACACCTCACCCACCGCACACCCACAATTCTCAACTCCTCACTTCCTAACCTCACCTGGCCTCCACATCAAATGTCACTTCACTTACCTCACCTTAATTCCTCGCCTCTCCCTCACCTATCCTCCTCACCTCACATCAACTCACTTCCTCAGCTCACCTCACCTCACGTCTGAACCCCTCAAATAAACTCACTCACATCACCTCAATTCCTCACCTCACCTCACCTCATCTCACCTCCTCTAACCTCACCTCACTCACCTCATTCAATTCCTCACTTCACCTGCTCAAATCCTCACGTCAACACCCCTCCTCAAATCACTAACATCACTTTGCCTCACCCACCACACCTCACCTCCAGAACACGTCATCTCACTCAACTCATCACAATTCCTCAACTCACTTCCTCACCTCACCTCAGGTCACTTGAAATCCTCACCTCACCACCTCACCTCCCTTCAAATCCTCACCTGTCACTTCAACTCACCTCAATTCCTCGCCTCACTTCCTCACTCACCTCACCACACCTCATGTTCCCAGCCACCTCATCTCCCCTCACTCACTTCACATCACCTCACCTCAATTACTCTCCTTACCACAAACCCTCATGTCACCACAACTTCTCACCTCACTTCACATCACTCACCTCGCCTTACCTCAATCCTCACCTCACCTCACTTCCTCACCTCACCTCCCATGTCACCTCACACACTTCACCTCACCTCACTCACCTCAACTCAATTCCTCACTTCACTTCCACACCTCACCTCACCTCCTCAACTCACATCACATTACTCACCTCACCTCAATTCCTCACCACCTCATATCAACTCACTTCTCATCTCAGTCATTTCACTTCACCTCCTCACCTTACCTAACCTCACTCACTTCACCTCACCACATCTCACCTAAATTCCTCACCTCTCTTCCTTACCTCAACTCTTCACCTCACCTCACCTCATTCATCTCAACTCACTTCCTCAACTCATGTCACTTCATTTCCTCACCTCACCTCACCTTACCTATATCACTTCACCACACCTCACCACACCTCCTAATCTCATGTTCACTCAGTTTCTTCACCTCACATAACCTCAATACTGATCTCAACCCACCTCCACAAATGAGGTCACCTCCGTCACCTCATCTCAATCCCTTACGTCACCTCACATCCGTACCACACCTCACCTAACACTAAACTCAATTCCTCACGTCACCTCAATTCCTAAACTCTCCTCACCTCCACACATAATGTCACTTCACTCACTTCCTCACCTAACATCTTCACCTCACTCACATCAATTCTTTACCACATGTCATCTCAACTCCTCCTCAACTCACCTCAAAACCACATGTAACCACACTCACCTCACCTCCAACCCCATGTAATATCACTCACCTTACCTCCTCACCCCACCTGACCTAACTCACCTCACCTCAATTCCTCAACACACCTCACCTCTTCTCACATCCCCTCATTTCTTCTCACCTCACTTCACACACTTCAACTCACCTCACCTCAACTCCTAAGCATGTCCACTAACCTCACTTTAATCACTTCACCTCACTCACCTCACCTAACCTCAAGTCATATCCTCACCTCACCCAACCTCCTCTTCTCACATCCCCTCACCTCATCTCCCCTCACTTCAACTCAATTCACCACACTTCCTAAGCTCACCTCACCTCACCCACTACACCTCACCTCACCTCAATTCCTCACCTCACCTCACCTCTTCATCTCCTCACAGCTCACCTACTCATCTAATCTCACTCACTTCACCCAACTCATTCAATTCAACCCATGTGCTCCATTCCTCATGTCACCTCACTCAATCACTTCCCTTCAACTAACCTCAAATCACCGGACGTCACCTCACCTCACCTCACTCACTTCACATCACCTCACCTCAATTCCTCACATTAACTCACCTCAACTCCTCACCTCACCTCAACTCCACACCTTATGCAACCTCACATCACCTCATTTCTTCAACTCAAGTATCATCATCTCACTTCATCTCACCTCGTTTCAACTTATCCCCTCATGACAATTCACCTCACCTCACTTCACCTCATACCTCACATCACCTCAATCCTCACTCAACCCCACTTCCCCCAATGACATCACCTCTGTGATCACACCTCAATTCCTCACATCCTTACCACACCTCACCCACCGCACACTCACAATTCTCAACTCCTCACTTCCTAACCTCACCTGACCTCCACATCAAATGTCACTTCACTTACCTCACCTTAATTCCTCGCCTCTCCCTCACCTCTCCTCCTCACCTCACATCAACTCACTTCCTCAGCTCACCTCACCTCACGTCTGAACCCCTCAAATAAACTCACTCACATCACCTCAATTCCTCACCTCACCTAATCTCATCTCACCTCCTCTAACCTCACCTCACTCACCTCATTCAATTCCTCACTTCAGCTTTCAACTCCTCACGTCAACACCCCTCCTCAAATCACTAACATCACTTTGCCTCACCCACCTCACCTCACCTCCAGAACACGTCAACTCACTCACCTTATCACAATTCCTCAACTCACTTCCACACCGCACCTCAGGTCACTTGAAATCCTCACCTCACCACCTCACCTCCCCTCAATTCCTCACCTGTCACCTCACCTCACCTCAATTCCTCGCCTCACTTCCTCACTCACCTCACCACACCTCATGTTCCCAGCAACCTCATCTCCCCTCAATCATTTCACATCACCTCACCTCAATTCCTCTCCTTACCTCAACTCCTCATGTCACCTCAACTCCTCACCTCACTTCACATTACTCACCTCGCCTTACCTCAATCCTCACCTCACCTCACTTCCTCACCTCACCTCCCACGTCACCTCACACAATTCACGACACCTCACTCACCTCACCTCAATTCCTTACTTCACTTCCTCACCTCACCTCACCTCCTCAACTCACATCACATTACTCACCTCACCTCAATTCCTCACCTCCTAATATCAACTCACTTCTCATCTCAGTCACTTCATTCACCTCCTCACCTTACCTAACATCACTCACGTCACTCACCACACCTCACCTCAATTAGTCACCTCTCTTCCTCACCTAACCTCTTCACCTCACCTCACCTCATTCATTTCAACTCACTTCCTCAACTCATATCACTTCATATCCTCACCTCACCTCACCTTACCTAAATCACTTCACCACACCTCACCTCACCTCCTAATCTCATGTCCACTCAGTTTCTGCACCTCACATAACCTCAATCCTGATCTCAACCCACCTCCACAAATGAGGTCACCTCCGTCACCTCATCTCAATCCCTCACGTCACCTCACATCCGTACCACACCTCACTTAACATTAACTCTATTCCTCACGTCACCTCAATTCCTCAACTCTCCTCACCTTCACACATAATGTCACTTCATTCACTTCCTCACCTAACCTCTTCACCTCACTCACCTCAATTTTTTACCACATGTCATCTCAACTCCTCCTCCACTCACCTCAAAACCACATGTAACCACACTCACCTCACCTCCAACCCCATGTAACCTCAATCACCTAACCTCCTCAACCCACCTGACCTAACACCTCACCTCAATTCGTCAACACACCTCACCTCTTCTCACATCCCCTCATTTCTTCTCACATCACCTCACTCACTTCACCTCACCTCACCTCAACACCTAAGCATGTCCACTCACCTCACTTTAATCACTTCACCTCACTCACCTCACCTAACCTCAAGTCATATCCTCACCTCACCTCACCTCCTCTTCTCACCTCCCCTCACCTCATCTCACCTCACTTCAACTCAATTCACCACACGTCCTAAGCTCACCTCACCTCACCCACTACACCTCACCTCACCTCAATTCCTCACCTCACCTCACCTCTTCATCTCCTCACAGCTCACCTACTCATCTAATCTCACTCACTTCACCCAACTCATTCAATTCAACCCATGTGCTCAAATCCTCATGTCACCTCACTCAATCACTTCCCTTCAACTAACCTCAAATCACCGGACGTCACCTCACCTAACCTCACTCACTTCACCTCACCTCACCTCAATTCTTCACATTACCTCACCTCAACTCCTCACCTCACCTCAACTCCACACCTTATGCTACCTCACATCACCTCATTTCTTCAACTCTAATATCATCATCTCACCTCATCTCACCTCGCTTCAACTTATCCCCTAATGACAATTCACCTCACTTCACTTCACCTCATACCTCACATCACCTCAATCCTCACTCAACCCCACTTCCCCCAATGACATCACCTCTGTGATCACACCTCAATTCCTCACATCCTTACCACACCTCACCCACCGCACACTCACAATTCTCACCTCCTCACTTCCTAACCTCACCTGACCTCCACATCAAATGTCACTTCACTTACCTCATCTTAATTCCTCGCCTCTCCCTCACCCCTCCTCCTCACCTCACATCAACTCACTTCCTCAGCTCACCTCACCTCACGTATGAACCCCTCAAATAATCTCACTCACATCACCTCAATTCCTCACCTCACCTCACCTCATCTCACCTCCTCTAACCTCACCTCACTCACCTCATTCAATTCCTCACTTCACCTGCTGAACTCCTCACATTAACACCCCTCCTCAAATCACTAACATCACTTTGCCTCACCCACCTCACCTCACCTCCAGAACACGTCAACTCACTCACCTCATCACAATTCCTCAACTCACTTCCTCACCTCACCTCAGGTCACTTGAAATCCTCACCTCACCACCTCACCTCCCCTCAATTCCTCACCTGTCACCTCACCTCACCTCAATTCCTCGCCTCACTTCCTCACTCACCTCACCACACCTCATGTTCCCAGCAACCTCATCTCCCATCACTCACTTCACATCACCTCACCTCAATTCCTCTCCTTACCTCAACTCCTCATGTCACCTCAACTCCTCACCTCACTTCACATCACTCACCTCACCTTACCTCAATCCTCACCTCACCTCACTTCCTCACCTCACCTCCCACGTCACCTCACACACTTCACCTCACCTCACTCACCTCACCTCAATTCCTTACTTCACTTCCTCACGTCACCTCACCTCCTCAACTCACATCACATTACTCACCTCACCTCAATTCCTCACCACCTCATATCAACTCACTTCTCATCTCAGTCATTTCACTTCACCTCCTCACCTTACCTAACATCACTCACTTCACCTCACCACAAATCACCTCAATTCCTCACCTCTCTTCCTCACCTCACCCCTTCACCTCACCTCTCCTCATTCATTTCAACTAACTTCCTCAACTCATATCACTTCATATCCTCACCTCACCTTACCTTACCTAAATCACCTCACCACACCTCACCTCACCTCCTAATCTCATGTCCACTCAGTTTCTTCACCTCACATAACCTAAATCCTGATCTCAACCCACCTCCACAAATGAGGTCACCTCCGTCACCTCATCTCAATCCCTCACGTCACCTCAAATCCGTACCACACCTCACCTAACACTAAACTCTATTCCTCACGTCACCTCAATTCCTCAACTCTCCTCACCTCCACACATAATGTCACTTCACTGACTTCCTCACCTAACCTCTTGACCTCACTCACCTCAATTCTTTACCACATGTCATCTCAACTCCTACTCAACTCACCTCAAAACCACATGTAACCACACTCACCTCACCTCCAACCCCATGTAACCTCAATCACCTAACCTCCTCACCCCACCTGACCTAACTCACCTCACCTCAATTCCTCAACACACCTCACGTCTTCTCACATCCCCTCAATTCTTCTCACTTCACCTCACTCACTTCACCTCACCTCACATCAACACCTAAGCATGTCCACTCACCTCACTTTAATCACTTCACCTCACTCACCTCACCTAACCTCAAGTCATATCCTCACCTCACCTCACCTCCTCTTCTCACCTCCCCTCACCTCATCTCACCTCACTTCAACTCAATTCACCACACGTCCTAAGCTCACCTCACCTCACCCACTACACCTCACCTCACCTCAATTCCTCACCTCACCTCACCTCTTCATCTCCTCACAGCTCACCTACTCATCTAATCTCACTCACTTCACCCAACTCATTCAATTCAACCCATGTGCTCAATTCCTCATGTCACCTCACTCAATCACTTCCCTTCAACTAACCTCAAATCACCGGACGTCACCTCACCTAACCTCACTCACTTCACCTCACCTCACCTCAATTCTTCACATTACCTCACCTCAACTCCTCACCTCACCTCAACTCCACACCTTATGCTACCTCACATCACCTCATTTCTTCAACTCAAATATCATCATCTCACCTCATCTCACCTCGCTTCAACTTATCCCCTCATGACAATTCACCTCACCTCACTTCACCTCATATCTCACATCATCTCAATCCTCACTCAACCCCACTTCCCCCAATGACATCACCTCTGTGATCACACCTCAATTCCTCACATCCTTACAACACCTCACCCACCGCACACTCACAATTCTCACCTCCTCACTTCCTAACCTCACCTGACCTCCACATCAAATGTCACTTCTCTTACCTCACCTTAATTCCTCGCCTCTCCCTCACCTCTCCTCCTCACCTCACATATACTCACTTCCTCAGCTCACCTCAACTCACGTCTGAACCCCTCAAATAAACTCACTCACATCACCTCAATTCCTCACCTCACCTCACCTCATCTCACCTCCTCTAACCTCACCTCACTCACCTCATTCAATTCCTCACTTCACCTGCTCAACTCCTCACATTAACACCCCTCCTCAAATCACTAACATCACTTTGCCTCACCCACCTCACCTCACCTCCAGAACACGTCAACTCACTCACCTCATCACAATTCCTCAACTCACTTCCTCACCTCACCTCAGGTCACTTGAAATCCTCACCTCGCCACCTCACCTCCCATCAATTCCTCACCTATCAACTCACCTCACCTCAATTCCTCACCTCACTTCCTCACTCACCTCACCACACCTCATTTTCCCAGCCACCTCATCTCCCCTCACTCACTTCACATCACCTCACCTCAATTCCTCTCCTTACCACAACTCCTCATGTCACCTCAACTTCTCACCTCACTTCACATCACTCACCTCGCCTTACCTCAATCCTCACCTCACCTCACTTCCTCACCTCACCTCCCACGTCACCTCACACACTTCACCTCACCTCACTCAACTCACCTCAATTCCTCACTTCACTTCTTCACCTCACCTCACCTTCTCACCTCACATCACATTACTCACCCGACCTCAATTCCTCACATCCTCATATCAACTCACTTTTCATCTAAGTCATTTCGTTTCACCTCCTCACCCTACCTAACATCACTCACTTCACCTCAACCCACCTCAACTCAATTCCTCACCTCACTTCTTCACCTCACCTCACCTCATTTATCTCAACTCCCTTCCTCAACCCACGTTGCTTCATTTCCTCACCTCACCTCACCATACCTAAATCACTTCACCACGCCTGAACTCACCTCCTAATCTCATGTCCACTCAGTTTCTTCAACTCACATAACCTCAATCCTGATCTCATCCCACCTCCACAAATGAGTTCACCTCCTTCACCTCATCTCAATTCCTCACCTCAAATCACATCCGTACCAGACCTCACCTAACACTCAACTCAATTCCTCACGTCACCTCAATTCCTCATCTCACCTCACCTCCACACTTAATGTCACTTCATTCACTTCCTCACCTCAACACTTCACCGCACGCACCTCAATTCTTTACCACATGTCATATCATTTCCTCTTCAAAACACCTCCAAACCACAAGTAACCTCACTCACCTCACCTCCACTCTAATGTAACCTCACTAACCTCAACTCCTCACCCAGCTCACCTCATCTCCCATCACTCACTTCACATCACCTCCACTCAATTCCTCTCCTTACCTCAACTATTCATGTCACCTCAACTCCTCACATCACTTCACATCACTCACCTCGCCTTTCCTCAATCCTCACCTCACCTCACTTCCTCACCACACCTCCCACGTCACCTAACACACTTCACATCACCTCACTCACCTCAACTCAATTCCTCACTTCACTTCCTCACCTCACCTCACCTCCTCAACTCCCATCACATTACTCACCTCACCTCAATTCCTCACCTCCTCATATCAACTCACTTCTCATCTCAGTCATTTCACTTCACCTCCTCACCTTACCTAACCTCACTCACTTCACCTCACCACACCTCACCTCAATACCTCAACTCTCTTCCTCACCTCAACTCTTCACCTCACCTCACCTCATTCATCTCAACTCACTTCCTCAACTCATGTCACTTCATTTCCTCACCTCACCTCACCTTACCTAAATCACTTCACCACACCTCACCTCACCTCCTAATCTCATATCCACTCAATTTCTTCACCTCACATAACCTCAATCCTGATCTCAACCCACCTGCACAAATGAGGTCACCACCGTCACCTCATCTCAATCCCTTACGCCACCTCACATCCGTACCACACCTCACCTAACACTAAACTCAATTCCTCACGTCACCTCAATTCCTCAACTCTCCTCACATCCACACATAATGTCACTTCACTCACTTCCTCACCTAACCTCTTCACCTCACTCACCTCAATTCTTTACCACATGTCATCTCTACTCCTCCTCAACTCACCTCAAAACCACATGTAACCACACTCACCTCACCTCCAACCCCATGTAATATCACTCACCTAACCTCCTCACCCCACCTGACCTAACTCACCTCACCTCAAATCCTCAACACACCTCACCTCTTCTCACATCCCCTCATTTCTTCTCACCTCACTTCACTCACTTCAACTCACCTCACCTCAACTCCTAAGCATGTCCACTCACCTCACTTTAATCACTTCACCTCACTCACCTCACCTAACCTCAAGTCATATCCTCACCTCACCTCACCTCCTCTTCTCACCTCCCCTCACCTCATCTCACCTCACTTCAACTCAATTCACCACACTTCCTAAGCTCACCTCACCTCACCCACTACACCTCACCTCACCTCAATTCCTCACCTCACCTCACCTCTTCATCTCCTCCCAGCTCACCTACTCATCTAATCTCACTCACTTCACCCAACTCATTCAATTCAACCCATGTGCTCAATTCCTCATGTCACCTCACTCAATCACTTCCCTTCAACAAACCTCAAATCACCGGACGTCACCTCACCTAACCTCACTCACTTCACCTCACCTCACCTCAATTCCTCACATTACCTCACCTCAACTCCTCACCTCACCTCAACTCCACACCTTATGCTACCTCACATCACCTCATTTTTTCAACTCAAATATCATCATCTCACCTCATCTCACCTCGCTTCAACTTATCCCCTCATGACGATTCACCTCACCTCTCTTCACTTCAGACCTCACATCACCTCAATCCTCACTCAACCCCAATTCCCCCAAAGACATCACCTCTGTGATCACACCTCAATTCCTCACATCCTTACCACACCTCACCCACCACACACCCACAATTCTCACCTCCTCACTTCCTAACCTCACCTGGCCTCCACATCAAATGTCACTTCACTTACCTCACCTTAATTCATCGCCTCTCCCTCACCTATCCTCCTCACCTCACATCAACTCACTTCCTCAGCTCACCTCACCTCCGTCTGAACCCCTCAAATAAACTCACTCACATCACCTCAATTCCTCACCTCACCTCACCTCATCTCACCTCCTCTAACCTCACCTCACTCACCTCATTCAATTCCTCACTTCACCTGCTCAACTCCTCACATTAACACCCCTCCTCAAATCACTAACATCACTTTGCATCTCCCACCTCACCTCACCTCCAGAACACGTCAACTCACTCACCTCATCACATTTCCTCAACTCACTTCTTCACCTCACCTCAGGTCACTTGAAATCCTCACCTCACCACCTCACCTCCCCTCAATTCCTCACCTGTCAACTCACCTCACCTCAATTCCTCACCTCACTTCCTCACTCACCTCACCACACCTCATGTTCCCAGCCACCTCATCTCCACTCACTCACTTCACATTACCTCACCTCAATTCCTCTCCTTATCACAACCCCTCATGTCACCTCAACTTCTCACCTCACTTCACATCACTCACCTCGCCTTACCTCAATCCTCACCTCACCTCACTTCCTCACCTCACCTACCACGTCACCTCACACACTTCAACTCACCTCACTCACCTCACCTCAATACCTCATTTCACTTCCTCACCTCACCTCACCTCCTCACCTCACATCACATTACTCACCTCACCTCAACTCCTCACCTCCTCATATCAAATCACTTTTCATCTAAGTCATTTCATTTCACCTCCTCACCCTACCTAACATCACTCACTTCACTTCACCCCACCTCACCTCAATTCCTCACCTCACTTCCTCACCTCACCTCTTCACCTCACCTCACCTCATTCATCTCAAATCCCTTCCTCAACCCACATCGCTTCATTTCCTCACGTCACCTCACCTTACCTAAATCACTTCACCACGCCTGAACACACCGACTAATCTCATGTCCACTCAGTTTCTTCACCTCACATAACGTCAATCCTGATTTCATCCCACCTCCACAAATGAGTTCACCTCCTTCACCTCATCTCAATTCCTCACCTCAAATCACATCCGTACCAGACCTCACCTAACACTCACCTCAATTCCTCACGTCACCTCAATTCCTCATCTCCCCTCACCTCCACATTTAATGTCACTTCATTCACTTCCTCACCTCAACTCTTCACCTCACACACCTCAATTCTTTACCACATGTCATATCATCTCCTCCTCAACCTACCTCCAAACAACAAGTAACCTCACTAACCTCACCTCCACCCTCATGTAACCTCACTCACCTCACCTCCTCACACAGCCCACCTCATCTCCCCTCACTCACTTCACATCACCTCACCTCAATCTCTCTCCAAACCTCAGCTCCTCATGTCAAATCAACCCCTCACCTCACTTCACATTCCTCACCTCGCCTTACCTCAATCCTCACCTCACCTCACTTCCTCACCTCACCTCCCACTTCACCTCACACACTTCAACTCACCTCACTCACCTCACCTCAATTCCTTACTTCACTTCCTCACCTCACCTCACCTCCTCTCCTCAAATCACATCACTCACCTCACCTCAATTCGTCACCTCCTCATATCGACTCACATCTCATCTCAGTCATTTCACTTCACCTCCTCACCTTACCTAACCTCACTCACTTCACCTTACCCCACCCCACCTCAATTCCTCAACTCTCTTCCTCACCTCACTTCTTCACCTCACCTCACGCCATTCATCTCAATTCACTGACTCAACTAATGTCACTTCATTTCCTCACCTCACCTCACCTTACCTAAATCACTTCACCACACCTCACCTCACCTCCTAATCTCATGTCCACTCAGTTTCTTCACCTCACATAACTCAATCCTGATCTCATCCCACCTCCACAAATGAGGTCACCTCCGTCACCTCTTCGCAATTCCTCACCTCACCTCACATCCGTACCACACCTCACCTCACACTAACCTCAATTCCTCACTTCACCTCAATTCCTCAACTCTCCTCACCTCCACATTTAATGTAACTTCACTCACTTCCTCACCTCACCTCTTCACCTCACTCACCTCAATTCTTTACCACTTTTCATCTCAACTCCTCCTCAACTCACCTCCAAACCACATGTATCCACACTCACGTCACCTCCAACCTCATGTAACCTCACTCACCTAACCTCTTCACCCCACCTAACTTCACTCACCTCACCTCAATTCCTCAACACACCTCACCTCTTCTTACCTCACCTCACCTCTTCTCACCTCAGCTCACTCACTTCAACTCACCTCACCTCAACTCCTAAACATGTCCACTCACCTCACTTTAATCACTTGACCACACTCACCTCACCTAACCTCAAGTCATACCCTCACCTCACTTCAACTCCTCAACTCCCCTCAACTTATCTCCCTCACTTCAACTAAATTCACCAGAATTCCTAAGCTCACCTCACCTCACCCACTAGACCTCACCTAACCTCAATTCCTCACCTCAACTCACCTCTTCATCTCCTCACAGCTCACCTACTCAAATAATCTCACTCATTTCACCCAACTCATTTAATTCAACCCATGTGCTCACTTCCTCATGTCACCTCACTCACCTCATTTCCCTTCAACTAACCTCAAATCATAGGACATCACCTCACCTCACCTCACCCACGTCACTTCACCTCACCTCAATTCCTCACATTACCTCACCTCAACTCCTCACCTCACCCCAACTCCACTTATGTCACCTCCCCTCACCACATTTCTTCAACTTAACTAACATCATCATCTCACCTCATCTCACCTCGCTTCAACGTATCCCCTCATGTCAACTCACCTCACCTCACTTCACCTCATAACTCACATCACCTCAATCCTCACTCAACACCACTTACCCAATGACATCACCTCTGTGAACTCACGTTAATTCCTCACATCCTTACCACACCTCACCCACTGTACACTCACAATTCTCAACTCCTTAATTCCTAACCCCACCTGAAATCCACACAAAATGTCACTTCACTGACCTCACCTTAATTCCTCGCCTCTCTCCCTCACCTCACCTCCTCACCTCACATCAACTCACTTCCTCAACTCACCTCAACATACTTCTGTGCACCTCAAATTACCACACTCACATCACCTCAATTCCTCACCTCACCTCACCTCATCACACCTCCTCTAACCTCACCTCACTCACCTCATTCAATTCCTCAATTCACATGCTCATCTCCACACATCAACACCTATCCTCAAATCACTAATATCACTTAGCACCCCCACCTCACCTCACCTCCAGAACACGTAACCTCACTCACCTCACCACAATTCTTCAACTCACTTCCTCACCTCACCTCACCTCACTTGAATTCCTCACCTCACCACCTCACCTCCCCTCAATTCCACAGCTGTCACCTCATTCTCCTCACCTCAAATCCTCACTTCACATCCTCAACTCAACTCAACTTACTCACCCTCAGTTCCTCACCTAACCTCAACTCACCTCACATTCACACCTCATGTCACCTCTCTCACCTCACCTCCCTTCCTCACCCACTTTCTCACATCACCTCCTTTCACTTCACCTCACACACCTCACCTACCTCGTTCAACTCACCTCACTTCCACTTATCAGCAAACCTCACCTCCTCACTTCACCTCACTCACCTTAATCACCACAACTCACAATTCCTCACCTGAATCACAGCACCTCACAATTCCTCAACTCACCTCACCTCTTCACAACACCTCAACACACTCACCTCACCTCACTTCATCTAACCTCACCTCATCTCACATCACCTCACCTCATTTCACACCTCACCTCACGCACTTCAAATCCTCACCTCAATTCACCTCCTCAAATCACCTCACTTCGCTCGCTTCAACCCACCTCACTCACCTCACCTTACCTCAGTTCCTCACCTCACATCCTCCTCATCTCGTCACTTTCTCTATTAACCTCACTAAGTCTTCTCACTTCACCTCACCTCACTCACTTTACCTCACCTCACCTAAATACCTCACAACAATTTACCCCAACTCATCTCACTTCAACACACCTCCTCACCTCACCTCACCCCACTCACTTCAATTCACCTCACATCACATCACCTCAATCCTCACCTCACCTCCTCACCTCACCTCAGCTACTTACATGTCAGCTCACCTCAATCAACTCACCTCATGTCAATTCCTCACCTCAACTCCTTACCTCACGTCACCTCACCAGTGATCTCAATTCCTCACCTCACCTCCTCATCTCACCTCACGCGACCTCCAAAACTCACACCTCACTCACTTCACCTCACCTCACTTACCTCACCTCACTTCTTCACCACAATGCACCTCATCTCACCTCACACACCTAACGAAGCCTCAATTCCTCATCTCACCACATCAACTCCTCACCACACCAGACCTCATTAACACAACCTCACCTCAATTCCTACTTCTCCTCCTACCTCACCTAACCTCACTCCCCTCACCTCACCTCAATTGCTCACCCCATCTCCTCACCTCCTCACATCACCTAACCTCAACTCAGCCACTTCAATTCACTCACCTCAAGTCACGTCAGTTTTCACCTCACACCACTTCACCTCCTCACCACAACTCAACTCCCAAACTTCACCTCACCTCCCCACAACTTAATTCCTCAACTAAACTCCTCGACCCAACTCACCTCACCTCCCTTCCTCAACTAAGATCACCTCATCACACTGCACCTTACCTCAATTCCTCATCTCCCCTCACCTCAACTCTTCACACCTCACCTCCACACCTCATGTAATCTCACTCACCTCCACTCAAATCCTCACCTCACTTCCTCACCTCACCTCAGTCACATCACCTCATGTCCTAAACTCACCTCACATTTTCCACCTCACCTCACCTCACCTCTTTCATCTCACCTCAATCACTCCACTTTACCCAACTCACCTCAATTCCTCACCTCAAATCCTTAACTCACCTCACCTCATTCACCCTACCTCACCTAATTCCCCACCTCACCTCACCTCACCCCAAACACCTCACTGAACTCACCTCAATTCCTTACATCACATTCTCACCTTTGTTCCTCACATCACCTCACCTCACATCAGTTCACTCACTTCACCTATCCTTACTCAACTCAAATCACTTCCTCACCTCTCCTCCGCTCACCTCCTCACCTAACCTCACCTCACTCACATCATTCAATTCCTCACCGTACCTGCTCACCTCCTCGTCACATCACTTTCTCCTCAAATCACTCAGGGCACTTCACGTCACTCACCTCACCTCAACTCAATCCTCACTTCACCTCAACTCCTCACCTCACCTCACTCACTTCACCTCAACACACCTCAATTCCTCACCACATGTCATCTCAACTCCACCTCAACTCACCTCCAAACCTCATGTAACCTCACTCACCTCACTTACTCACCCCACCTAAACTCTCTCACCTCACCTCAATTCCTCAAATCTCACCTCTTCTCACCTCACCTCACTCACTTCAACTCACCCCAGCACAATTCCTAAACTCATGTCCACTCACCTCATTTTACTCACTTCACATCACTCACCTCAACTAACCTCAACTCATATCCTCACCTCACCTAACCTCCTCTTCTCACCTCACCTCACCTCATCTCACTTAAATTCAACTCAATTCACCACACATTCTAAGCTCACCTCACCTCACCGACTACACCTCACCTAACCTCAATTCCTCAAATCACCTCAACTCATCTCCTCAGAGCTCACCTACTCATCTAATCTCACTCACTTCACCCAACTCATTCAATTCAACCCATGTGCTCACTTCCTCATGATACCTCACTCACCTTACTTCCCTTCAACTAACATCGAAACTTCGGATGTCAACGCACCTCACCTCACTCACTTCACCTCACCTCACCTCAATTCCTCACATTACCTCACCTCAACTTCTCACCTCACCTCAACTCCAGAACATATGTCACCTCCACTCACCTCATTTTTTCAACTCACCGAACATCATCTCACCTCATCTCAACTCGCTTCAACTTATCCCCTCATGTCAACTGACCTCACCTCACTTCACCTCATATCTCACATCACATCAATCACTCAACCCCAATTCCCCCAATGACATCACCTCTGTGACCACACCTCAACTCCTCACATCCTTACGACACCTCACCCACTGCAAACTCACAATTCTCACCTCCTCACATTCTAACCTCACCTGACCTCCACACCAAATGTCACTTCACTGACCTGACCTTAATTCCTCGCCTCTCTCCCTCACATCACATCCTCAACTCACATCAACACACTTCCTCACCTCACCTCATCTCACTTCTGCACACCTCAAATAACCTCACTCACATCACCCCAATTCCTCATCTCACCTCACCTCATCTCACCACCTCTAACCTCACGTCACTCAGCTAATTCAATTACTCTCTTCACCTGCTCACCTCCTCACGTCAACTCCACTCCTCCTAAAACCATGCACTTCACTTTGCCTCACCCACTTCACCTCACCTCCAGAAAACGTCACCTCACTCACCTCACCAGAATTCCTCAACTCACTTCCTCACCTCACCTCACCTCACTTGAATTCCTCACCTCACCACCTCACCTCCCCTCAATTCCACATCTGTCACCTCACCTCATCTCAATTCCTCACCTAACTTCTTCACTCACCTCACCACACCACATCTTTACAGCTCACCTCATCTTCCCTTACTCACTTCACATCACCTCACCTTAATTCCTCTCCTTACCTCACCTCCTGTCCCCTCAAATCCTCACCTCACTTCACATCACTCACCTCGCCATACCTCAAACCTCACCTAACTTCAGTACCTCACCTCACCTCCCAGGTCACCTCACACACTTCAACTCACCTCACACACCTCACCTCATTTCCTCACTTCTCTTCCTCACCTCACCTCACCTCCTCACCTACATCATATTACTCACATCACCTCAATTCCTCACCTTCTCAGTTCAACTCACTTCTCAACTCAGTCACTTCAATTCAGCTCCTCACCTTACCTAATCTCACTCATTTCACATCACCCCACCTCACCTCAATTCCTCACCTCACCTCAACTCACCCCATCTCCTCAGCTAACCTGAACTCCTCACTTAATCTCACCTCAATCCTTACCACACTCATATCAATTCCTCACCTCAACTTTAACTCAGTTCACCTCACTCCCCTCACATCATCTAATTCGTCACTTCACCACCTCACATAGCCTCACCTCCACACCTCATGTCAACTCACTCACCATACCTCAATTCCTCATCTCACTTCCTCACCTCAAGTCACTCACTTCACCTCACCTCACCTCACTTCCTCACTTCACTCACCTCACTTCAATTCCTCTCCTCAACTCCTCACATCACCTCACCTCAACTCAGCCACTTCACCTCACTCACCTCAACTCACGTCAGTCTTCATCTCACTCCACCTCACCTCCTCACCTCAACTCACCTCCAACACGTCACCTCACCACACCACAGCTTAATTCCTCACCTAAACTCCTCACCCCACCTCACCTCACTTCCTCAACTAAGTTTACATCATCACACCGAACCTCGCCTCAATTCCTCACCTCACCACACCTCATCTCCTCACTTCAGCTCACCACCTCACCTAACCTCACATATTCCACTCAACTCATTGAATTCCTCACCTCACCTGCTCACTTCAAGTCACCTCACCTCCACCTCAAATCACTCACTTCATTTCACGTCACTCACATCACCTCTAAATCACCTCACCACACCTCCTCACCTCACCTACTCACCTCACCTCACTTCAATTCCTCACCTCACCTCATGTCACCACACTTCACTTAAATTCCTCAACTAACCACCTCACCTCACGTAACCGCCACAAAACATGTCACCTCATTCAACTCACACTTCCTCACCTCACTCACCTCACCTCACTCCACCTCACCTCACTCACCACACCTCACAATTCCTCACCTCACTACTTCACCTCACCCCTCACCTCACCACACACATCTCAATTCCTCTCCTCACCACACTCACCTCACCTCCTCACCTCACATTATCTCCACACCTGTCACCTCATTCTCCTCACCTCAAATCCTAACTTCACATCCTCAACTCCTCTCACCTCACTCACCCTCAGTTCCTCACCTAACCTCAACTCCTCACCTCACCTCCACACCTAATGTCACCTCACTCACCTCACCTCCCTTCCTCACACACTTACTCACATCACCTATTTTCACCTCACCTCACTCACCTCACCTGCCTTCTTCAAGTCACCTCACTTCCACTTCTCAGCACACCTCACCTCCTCAACTCACCTCACTCACCTCAATCACCGCACCTCACAATTCCTCACCTCAATCAGCACACCTCAGAATTCTTCACCTCACCACTCCTCATCTCCTCAGGTCCACTCACCTCACCTCACCCCACGTCACCTCACCTCAATTACTCACTTCAATTCACCTCTTCAACACACCTCAACTCACTAACCTCATCTCACGTCAACTAACCTCACCTCATCTCACGTCACCTCACCTCACTTCACCTCACCTCACTTCAATTCCTCACCTAACGTCACCTCAACTCACCTCATTATTCTTCAACTCACCTCACCTCACCTTCTCACTACACTTCACACCTCACCTCACGCAACTCAAATCCTCACCTCAATTCACCTCCTCACATCACCTCACTTTGCTTGCTTCATGCCACCTCACTCACCTCACCTTACCTGAATTCTTCACCTCACCTCCTCCTTGTCTTGTCACTTTCTCTATTAACCTCACCAAATCTTCTCACCTCACCTCACCTCACTCACTTTACCCCACCTCACCTAAATACCTCACCACACCTTACCGAAACTCATCTCATATCAACCAACCTCATCACCTCACCTCACCCCACTCACTTCAATTCAACTCACATCACATCACCTCAATCCTCACCTCACCTCCTCACCTCACCTCAGCTACTTACCATTCAGCTTACCTCAATCAACTTACCAAATGTAAATTCCTCACCTTAACTCCTTACCTCACGCCACCTCAACAGTGAACACAATTCCTCCCCTCACCTCCCCATCTCACTTAACTTGACCTCCAAAACTCACACCTCACTCACTTCACCTCACCTCGCTTAACTCACCTCAATTCTTCACCACAATGCTCCTCATCTCACCACACTCAGCTAACCAAGCCACAATTCCTCATCTCACCACATCACCTCCTAACCACACCAGACCTCATTAACTGAACCTCACCTCAATTCCTACTTCTCCTCCTAACTCACCTCACCTCACTCCCCACACCTCACCTCAATTGCTACCCCATCTCCTCACCTCATCACATCACCTCACCTCAACTCAGCCACTTCAGCTCACTCACCTCAAATCACTTCAGTCTTCACCTCACACGAATTCACCTCCCCACATCACTTCACCTCTTCACCACACCTCAACTCACTCACCTCACCTCACTTCAACAAACCTCAACTCATATCACGTCACCACACCTCACTTCACCTCACCTCAATTCCTCACCTAATGACACCTCAACTCACCTCATTTTACTTCAACTCACCTCACCTTACCTTCTCACCTCACTTCACACCTCACCTCATGCACCTCAAATCCTCACCTCAATTCACCTCTTCACATCACCTCACTTCGCTCGCTTCAACCCATCCTCACTCACTTCACCTTTCCTCAATTCCTCACCTCAACTCCTCCTCATCTCTTCACTTTATTAACCTCACCAAAACTTCTCACCTCACGTCACCTCACAAACTTTACCTCAACTCACATAAATACGTCACCACACCTTACCCAAACTCATCTCACATCAACCCACCTCCTCACCTCACCTCACCCCACTCACTTCAATTCACTTCACATCACATCACCTCAATCCTCACATCACCTCCTCAAATCACCTCAGCTACTTACCTGTCAGCTCACCTCAGTCAACTCACCTCATGTCAATTCCTCACCTCAACTCCTTACCTCACATCACCTCACCAGTGATCTCAATTCGCACCTCAGCTCCCCATTTCACCTCACGTGACCTCCAAAACTCACACCTCACTCACTTCACCTCACCTCACTTACCTCACCTCACTTCACCACAATGCACCTCATCTCACCTCACTCACATAAAAAAGCCTCAATTCCTCATCTCACCACATCACCTCCTCACCACACCAGACCTCATTAACTCAACCTAACCTCTATTCCTACTTCTCCTCCTACCTCACCTCACCTCACCTCACTCCCCACACCTCACCTCAATTACTCAACCCATCTCCTCAACTCCTCACATCCCCTCACCTCAACTCAGCCACTTCACCTCACTCACCTCAACTCACATCACTCTTCAGCTCACACCACTTCACCTCCTCAAATCAACTCACCTCCCACACTTCACCTCACCTCACCACAACTTAATTCCTCACCTAAATTCCTCACCCCAACTCACCTCACCTCACTTCCTCAACTAAGTTCACCTCATCACCCTGCATCTCGTCTCAATTCCTCATCTCTCCTCACCTCACAACTTCACACCTCACTTCCAAACCTCATGTAACCTCACTCACCTCACATCCTCACACCGCCTAACCTCACTCACCTCACCTCAATTCCTCAACTCACCTCACCTCTTCTCACCTCACCTCACTCACTTCAACTCACCTCACCTCAACTCCTAAACTGAAGTCCACTCACCTCACTTTACTCACTTCACCTCACTCACCTAACCTAACCTCAACTCATTTCCTCACCTCACCTCCTATTCTCACCTCACCTCACATCATCTCACCTCACTTCAACTCAATTCACCACACTTCCTAAGCTCACATCACCTCACCCAATACAGCTCACCTCACCTCAATTCCTCACCTCCCCTAACCTCTTCATATCCTCACATCTCACCTACTCATCTAATCTCACTCACTACCCCCAACTCATTCAATTCTACACATGTCCTCACTTCTTCATGTCACCTCACTCACCTCACTTCCCTTCAACTAACCACGAATCATCGGACGTCACCTCACCTCACCTCACTCACTTCAGCTCACCTCACCTCAATTCCTCACATTACCTCACCTCAGCTCCTCAACTCACCTCAACTCCATACCTTATGTCACATCAACTCACATTTCTTCAACTCAACTAAAATCATCATCTCACCTCATCTCACCTCACTTCAAATTATCCC
Source organism: Smutsia gigantea (assembly GCA_032199065.1). NCBI lineage: Eukaryota > Metazoa > Chordata > Mammalia > Pholidota > Manidae > Smutsia > Smutsia gigantea. The sequence goes on along the minus strand of JAVSCE010008129.1, from coordinate 157,541 downwards.
CTCATGTCAACTCACCGCACCTCACTTCACCTCATACCTAACAACACCTCAATGCTCACTCAACCCCACTTCCCCCAATGACGTCACCTCTGTGACCTGACTTCAATTCCTCACCTCACCCACCGCACACTCACAATTCTCACCTCCTCACATCCTCACATCACCTGACCTCCACACCAAATGTCACATCAGTGACTTCACCTAAATTCCTCGCCTCTATCCCTCACCTCAACTCCTCACCTCACATCAACTCACTTCCTCACCTCCCCTCACGTCATCTCACTTCTGGGCACCTCAAATAACTTCACTCACATCACCTCAATTCATCACCTCAACTCCCCTCATCTCACCTCCTCTAACCTCACCTCACTCACCTAATTCAATTCCTCATTTCACCTGCTCACCTCTCACGTCAACTCCACTCCTCCTCAAATCACTCACTTCACTTTGCCTCACCAGAACACTTTACCTCACTCACCTCACCACAATTCCGCAACTCACTTGCTCAGCTCACCTCAACTCACTTGAATTCCTCACTTCACCACCTCACCTCCCCTTTATTACACAGCTGTCACCTCACCTCACCTCAATTCCTCACATCACTTCCTCACTCACATCACCACACCTCATCTTCCCAGCTCACCTCATCTCCCTTTACTCACTTCATATCACTTCACCTCCATTCCTCTCCTTACCTCACCTCCTGTCACCTCAAATCCTCAACTCAATTTACATCACTCACCTCGCCTTACGTCAATCCTAACCTCACCTCATTTCCACACCTCACCTCCCAAGTCACCTCACACACTTAACCTCACCTCACTCACCTCACCTCAATTCCTCAATTCACTTCCTCACCTCACCTCACCTCCTCACCTCACATCACATTACTCACCTCACCTCAATTCCTCACCTCCTCATTTCAACTCACTTCTCAACTCAGACACTTCACTTCACCTCAACTTATCTAACCTCACTCATTTCACCTCACACCACCTCACCTCAATTCCTCACCTCACCACACCTCCTCACATCCTCAGGTCACCTCACGGCCTCACCTCACACACTTCATTTAATTTCACTCACCTCCCCTCCCCTCAATTCTCACCTCACCTAATCTCACCCCATCTCCTCAACTCACACGACCTCCTCACATCACCTCACTCCTTACCTCACTCACCTCAATTCCTCACCTCACTTTTAACTCACTTCACCTCACTCACCTCACTTCATCTAATTACTCACTTCACCACCTCACCTCGCCTCACGTCCACACCTCATTTCAGCTCACTCACCGTATCTCAATTCCTCATCTCACTTCCTCACGTCAAGTCACTCACTTCATCTCACCTCACTTCAATTCCTCACCTCACCTCATCTCCTCACCTCACTTCCCACCTCAATTCCAAAACTCACCCACCTCACCTCAACTCAGTTCCTCACCTCACCGCAATTCACCTCACCTCACCTTCACAACTAACGTCACTTCACTTACGTCACCTCAATTCCTCACCTCACTCCCTCACCTCACATCAACTCACTTCCTCACCTCACATCACCTCATCTTCTCACCTCAACTCACATCCCGTCACTCACTTCAACTCTGTTATCTCACCTCACCTAAATTCCTCACCTCACCTCCTCATCAACTCAGGTCATCTCACCTCACTTAATCTCACTCACATCACCTCAAATCCTAACCTCACATGCTAACCTCATGTCCCCTCACATCCTGCTCAGAACATTCACTTCATTTCACCTCACATCATCTCAATCCTCACCTCACCTCACTTCCACATCTCACCTCCTCACCTCACCCCAACTCACTTCAACACACCTCATGAAACCTCACATCACTTAAATTCCTCACCTCAACACCTCACCTCACCTCCACACCACATGTCACCTCATGCACCTCACCTCACTTCCTCACCTCACTCACCTCACTTCACTTCAATTCCTCCCTCAACTCCTCAAATCACCTCACCTCAACTCAGCCACTTAACCTCACTCACCTCAACTCACGTCAGTCTTCACCTCACACCACCTCACCTCCTCAACTCAACTCAGCTCCCACACTTCTCCCGACCTCAACATAACTTAATTCCTCACCTAAACTGATCACTGCACCTCACCTCACTTCCTCAACTATGTTTACCTCATCACACTGAAGCTCGCCTCAATTCCTCACCACACAACACCTCATCTCCTCACTTCCGTTCACCACCTCCCCTAACCTCACTTATTCCACAGAACTCATTCAATTCCTCACCTCACCTGCTCACTTCAAGTCACCTCACCTCTTTCTCAAATCACTCACTTCATTTCACGTCACTCACCTCACATCTAAATCACCTCACCATACCTCCTCACCTCACCTACTCACCTCACCTCACTTCAATTCCTCACCTCACCTCATGTAACCACACCACACATAATTCCTCAACTAACCACCTCAACTCAACTTAACTCCACAAAACATGTCACCTCATTCAACTCGCAATTCCTCACCTCACTCACCTCACCACACTCCACCTCACCTCACTCACCGCACCTCACAATTCCTCAACTCACCACTTCACCTCAACCCTCACCTCACCACACGCACCTCAATTCCTCACCTCACCACACTCACCTCAACTCCTCACCTTACTTCACCTCCACACCTGTCACCTCATTCTCCTCTCCTCAGATCCTCACTTCACATGCTCAACTCAACTCACCTCACTCACCCTCAGTTCCTCACCTAACCTCAACTCCTCACCTCACCTAAACACCTCATGTCACCTCACTCACCTGACCTCCCTTCTTCAACTCACCTCACTTCCCCTTCTCAGCCCACCGCACCTCCTCACCTCACATCACTCACCTCAATCACCGCACCTCACAATTCCTCACCTCATTCACCACACCTCGCAATTCCTCAACTCAAAACTCCTCATCTCCTCAGGTCCAATCACATCACCTCACCCCACGTCAACTAACCTCAATTCCTCACCTCACTTCACCTCTTCAACACACCTCAACTCACTCACCTCACCTCAATTCAACGAACCTCACCTTATCTCACATCACCTCACCTCACTTCACCTCACCTCAATTCCTCACCTAACGTCACCTCAACTCACCTCATTTTACTTCAACTCACCTCAACTCACCTTCCACCTCACTTCACACCTCACCCCACGCACCTCAAATCCTCACCTCAATTCACCTCCTCACATCACCACACTTCGCTCACTTCAACCCACCTCACTCACCTCACCTTTACTCAATTCCTCACCTCAACTCCTCCTCATCTCGTCACATTATTAACCTCACCAAATCTTCTCCCCTCACCTCACCTCACTCACTTTACCTCACCTCACTTAATACGTCACCACACCTTACCCAAACTCATATCACTTCAACCCACCTCCTCACCTCACCTCACCCCGCTCACTTCAATTCACCTCACATCACATCACCTCAATCCTCACCTCACCTCCTCACCTCACCTCAGCTACTTACCTGTCAGCTCACCTCAATCAACTCACCTCATGTCAATTCCTCACGTCAATTCCTTACCTCACGTCACCTCACCAGTGATCTCAATTCCTCACCTCACCTCACTTTCTCACCTCACGTTACCTCCAAACTCACACCTCACTCACTTGACCTCAACTTACTTAACTCACCTCACTTCTTCACCAAAATGCACCTCATCTCACCTCACTCACCTAAACAACGCTCAATTCCTCATCTGACCACATCACCTCCTCACTACACCAGACCTCATTAACTCAACCTCACCTCAATTCCTACTTCTCCTACCTCACCTCAACTCACACCCCACACCTCACCTCAATCGCTCAACCCATCTCCTCACCTCCTCACATCACATCACCTCAACTCAGCAACTTCACCTACCTCAACTCAACTCACGTCAGTCTTCACCCCACACCACTTCACCTCCTAACTTCAACTCACCTCCCACACTTCACCTCACCTCACCACACCTTAATTTCTCACCTAAATTCCTCACCCCAACTCACATCACCTCACTTCCACAACTAAGTTCACCTCATCACACCGCACCTCGCCTCAATTCCTCATCTCTCCTCACCTCAACTCTTCACACTTCAACTCCAAACCTCATGTAACCACACTCACCTCACCTCCTCACCCCTCCTAACCTCACTCCCCTCACCTCAATTCCTCAACTCACCTCACCTCTTCTCACCTCACCTCACAAACTTCAACTCACCTCACCTCAACTCCTAAACTTAAGTCCACTCACCTCACCTTACTCACTTCACCTCACTCCCCAAACCGAACCTCAACTCATATCCTCACCTCACCTCCTATTCTCACCTCACTTCACGTCATCTCACCTCACTTCAACTCAATTCATCACAATTCCTAAGCTCACCTCACCTCACCCAATACAGCTCACCTCACCTCAATTCCTCACCTCACCTCACCTCTTCATCTCACAGCTCACCTACTCATTTAATCTCACTCACTTCACAAATCTCATTCAATTCAATCAATGTGCTCACTTCCTCATGTCACCTCAATCACCTCCCATCCTTTCAACTAACCTCGAAACTTCAGACGTCACCTCACCTCACCTCACTCACTTCACCTCACCTCACCTCAATTCCTCACACTACCTCACCTCAACACATCACCTCAATATAAATCCACACATTATGTCACCTAACCTCACCTCATTTCTTCAACCACCTAAAATAATCTCACCTCATCTCATCTCACTTCAACTTATCCCCTCATGTCAACTCACCTCAACTCACTTCACCTCATACTTCACATCACAATACTCATTCAACCCCACTTGCCCCAAAGACATCACCTCTGTGACCTCCCCTCAATTCCTCATCCACTTATCTCACCTCATCCACCACGCACTCACAATTCTCACCTCCTCCCATCCTCATCTCACCTGACCTCCACATCAAATGTCACGTCACTGACCTCACCTTACTCGCCTCTCTCCATCACCTCACCTACTCAACCCACTTCAGCTCACCTCCTCAACTCACCTCACTCACTTCACCTCACCTCAACTCAATTCCTCACCACATGTCATCTCAAGTCCTCCTCAACTCACCTCCAAACCTCATGAATCCTCACACACCTCACCTCCTCATCACACTTAACCTCACTGACCTCCGCTCAATTCCTCAACTCACCTCACATCTTTTCACCTCACCTCACTCCCTTCAACTCACCTCTCCTAATCTCACTTCCTATACTCAACTTTCCTCACCTCATCTCACCTCACGTCAACTCAATTCACCACACATCCTAAGCTCACCTCACCTCACCCACTACACCTCACCTCACCTCAATTCCTCACCTCACCTCACCTCTTCATCTCCTCACAGCTCACCTACTCATCTAATTTAACTGACCTCACCCAACTCATTCAATTCAACACGTGTCTCTTCCTCATGTCACGTCACTCACCTCACTTCCCTTCAACTAACCTCGAATCATCGACGTCACCTCACCTCACTTGACTCACTTAACCTCACCTCACCTCAATTCTTCACATTACCTCACCTCAACACCTCACCTCACCTCAACTCCGCACCTTATGTCACCTCACCTCACATTTCTTCAACTCACATTACATCATCTCACCTCATCTCACCTCGCTTCAACTTATACCCTCATGTCAACTCACCTCACCTCACTTCACCTCATACCTAACATCACCTCAATCCTCACTCAACCCCACTTCCCCAAATGACATCACCTCTGTGACCTCACCTCAATTCCTCACCTCACCAACCGCACACTCACAATTCTCACCTACTCACATTTTCACGACACCTGTCATAAACACCTAATATCACATCAGTGACTTCACCTTATTTCTTCGCCTCTCTCCATCACCTCAACTTCTCAACTCACATCAACTCACTTCCTCACCTCACCTCACCTCATCTGACTTCTGCGCACCTCAAATAACCTCACTCACATCACCTCAGTTCATCACCTCACCTCACCTCATCTCACCTCCTCTAACCTCACCTAACTCACCTCATTCAATTCCTCACTTCACCGGCTCAACTCCTCACGTCAACTCACCTCCTCCTCAAATCACTCACTTCACTTTGCCTCACCCAACTCACCTCACCTCCAGAAAACTTTACCTCACTCACCTCACCACAATTCCGCAACTCACTTACTCACCTCACCTCAGCTCACTTGAATTCCTCACCTCACCACCTCACCTCCCGTCAATTCCACACCTGTCACCTCACCTCACCTCAATTCCTCACCTCACTTCCTCACTCACCTCACCACACCTCATCTTCCCAGCTCATCTCATCTCCCTTTACTCACTTCACATAACCTCACCTCAATTCCTCCCCTTAACTCACCTCCTGTCACCATAGCTCCTCACCTCAATTTACATCACTCACCTCGCATTATCTCAATCCTCACCTCACCTCACTTCCTCACCTCACCTCCCACGTCACCTCACACACTTCACCTCACCTCACTCACCTCACATCAATTCCACACTTCACTTCCTCACCTCACCTCACCTCCTCACCTCACATCACATTACTCACCTCACCTCAATTCCTCACCTCCTCATTTCAACTCACTTCTCAACTCAGTCACTTCACTTCACCTCCTCAACTTACCTAACCTCACTCATTTCACCTCACCACAACTCACGTCAATTCCACACCTCACCCCACCTCCTCACGTCCTCAGGTCACCTCACGTCCTAACCTCACACACTTCACTTAATTTCACTCGACTCCCCTCCCCTCAATTCTCACCTCACATCAACTCACCCCATCTCCTCAACTCACCCGACCTCCTCACTTCACCTCACCTCACTCCTTACCTCACTCACCTCAATTCCTCACCTCACCTTTAACTCACTTCACCTCACTCACCTCACATCATCTAATTCCTCAATTCACCACCTCACCTCGCCTCACCTCCACACCTCATTTCAGCTCACCCACCATACCTCATTTCCTCATCTCACTTCTTCACCTCAAGTCACTCACTTCAGCTCACCTCACTTATATCACCTCACTACAATTCCTCACCTCACCACCTCACCACATCTCCTCACATCACCTCCCACCTCAATTCCACACCTCACACACTTCACCTCACCTCAGTTCCTCACCTCACCTCACTTCACCTCACCTCACCTTCACAACTAACGTCACTTCACTCACGTCACCTCAATTCTTCACCTCACTCCCTCACCTCACATCAACTCACTTCCTCACCTGACCTCACCTCATCTTCTCACCTCACCTCACATCACATCACTCACTTCAACTCAGTCATCTCACCTCACCTCAATTCCTCAAATCACCTCCTCATCCACTCAGCTCATCTCACCTCAATTAACCTCACTCACTTCACCACAAATCCTCACCTCACATGCTAACCTCATGACCCCACACATCCTCCTCAGAACACTCACTTCATTTCACCTCACATCATCTCAATCCTCACCTCACTTACACATCTCGTCTTCACCTAACCCCACCTCACTTCAACACACCTCATGTAATCTAACCTCACTTAAATTCCTCACCTCAACACCTCACCTCACCTCCACACCACATGTCACCTCATGCACCTCACCTCACTTCCTCACCTCACTAACTTCACTTCATTTCAATTCCTCTCCTCACCTCCAAACATCACCTCACGTAAACTCAGCCACTTCACCTTACTCACCTCAACTCACGTCAGTCTTCACCTCACACCACCTCACCTCCTCACCTCAACTCACCTCCCACACTTCTCCCCACCTCTCCACAATTTAATTCCTCACCTTAACTCTCACCCCAACTCAACTCACTTCCTCAACTAAGTTTACCACATCACACCGAACCTCGCCTCAATTCCTCACCTTACCACACCTCATCTCTCACTTCAGCTCACCACCACCTAACCTCACTTATTATACTCAACTCATTCAATTCCTCACATCACCTGCTCACTTCAAGTCACCTCACCTCCTCCTCAAATCACTCACTTCATTTCATGTCATTCACCTCACATCTAAATCACCTCACCACAATTCATCACCTCACCTACTCACCTCACCTCACTTCAATTCCTCACCTCACCTCATGTCAACACACCTCACTTAAATTCCTCAACTAACCACCTCACCTCCACTAACATCCACAAAACATGTCACCTCATTCAACTCACTATTCCTCACCCCACTCACCTCACCTCTCCAACTCACCTCAATCACCACACCTCACATTTCCTCACCTCACCACTTCACCTCACACCTCACCTCACCACACGAACCTCTATTCCTCACCTCACCACACTCACCTCAACTCCTCACCTCACCTCAACTCCACAACTTTCACCTCATTCTCCTCACCTCATATCCTCACTTCACATCCCAAACCCAGCTCACCTCACTCACCCTCAGTTGCTCACCTAATCTCAACTCCTCACCTCACCTCCACACCTCATGTCACCTCACTCACATCACATCCCTTCCTCAACCAATTCCTCACATGACCTCTTTCACCTCAGCTCACTCACCTCACCTAACTTCAACTCATATCCTCACCTCACCTCAAAATCTCTTCTCAGCTAACCTCACCTCATCTCACCTCACTTCAACTCAATTCACCACACTTCCTAAGCTCACCTCACCTCACCCAATACAACTCATCTCACCTCAATTCCTCACCTCACCTCACCTCTTCATCTCCTCACAGCTCAACTACTCATCTAATCTCACTCACTTCACCCAACTCATTCAATTCATCCCATGTGCACTGTTCCTCATGTCACCTTAGTCACCTCACTTCCCTTCAACTAACCTCACCTCAGTTCCTCACATTACCTCACCTCAACTCCTCACCTCACCTCAACTCCACACCTTATGTCACCTCACCTCACCTCATTTCTTCAACTCACCTAACATCATCTTGCATCATCTCATCTCGCTTCAACATATCATCTCATGTCAACTCACCTCACATCACTTCACCTCATACCTCACATCACCTCAATCTTCACTAAACCCCACTTCCCCCAATGACATCTCCTCTGTGACCTCACAACAATTCCTCACCTCCTTACCTCATCTCACCCACTGCACACTCACAATTCTCACCTCCTCACTTCCTCACCTCACCTGACCTACACACCAATTGTCACTTCACTGAACTCACCTTATTTCCTCGCCTCTCTACGTCACCTAAATTCTTCCCCTCAAATCAACTCACTTCCTCACCTCACCTCTCCTCATCACACTTCTACCCACCTCAAATATCCTCACTCACATCACCTCAATTCCTCACCTCACCTCACCTCATCTCACCTCCTCTAACCTCACCTAATTCACCTCATTCAATTCCTCACTTCAACTGCTCAACTCCTCACGTCAACACCCCTCCTCAAATCACTCACTTCACTTTGCCTCAAACACCTAATCTACCTCCAGAACACGTCACCTCACTCACCTCACCACAATTCCTCAACTCACATCCTCACCTCAATTAACCTCACTTGAATTCCTCACCTCACAACACTTCACATCACTCACCTCGCCTTTCCACAATCCTCACCTCACCTCACTTCCTCAACTCACCTCCCACGTCATTTAACACACTTCACCTCACCTCACTCACCTCCCCTCAATTCCTCACTTCACTTCATTCCATCACCTCACCTCCTCAGCTCACATCACATTACTCACCTCACCTCAATTCCTCACCTCCTCATTTCAACTTACTTCTCAACTCAGTCACTTCACTTCACCTCCTCACCTTACCTAACCTCAGTCATTTCATGTCAACCCACCTCAACTCCCTTCCTCACCTCACCTAAACTAACACAATTTCTCTCACCTCAACCAACCTCCACACCTCACCTCACCTAATTCCCCACCTCAACTCACCTCACCTCAATCACCTCACTCAACTCACCTCAATTCCTTACATCACTTCCACACCTCTCCTCCTCACATCATCTCACCTCAAGTCTTCACCTCACCTCACATCAGTTCACTCACTTCAGCTATCCTTACTCAACACAAATCACTTCCTCACCCCACCTCCGCTCACCTCCTCACACAATCTCACCTCACTCACATCATTCAATTCCTCACCTTAGCTGCTCACCTCCTGGTCATCTCAATTCCTCCTCAAATCACTCTGCTCACTTCACCTCACTCACCTCACCTCACCTCAATCCTCACCTCAGCTCACATCCTCACCTCACTTCACCCACTTCACCTCAGCTCACCTCAATTCCTCAACACATGTCATCTCAAATCCTCCTCAACTCACCTCCAAACCTCATGTACCCTCACTCACCTCACCTCCTCACCCCACATAACCTCTCTCACCTCACCTCAATTCCTCAAATCACCTCACCTTTCTCACCTCACATCACACACTTCAACTCACCCCACCTCAACTCCTAAACTCAAGTCCACTCAGCTCACTTTACTCAATTCACCTCACTCACCTCACTTAACCTCAACTCATATCCTCACCTCACCTCACCTCCTCTTCTTACCTCACCTGACCTCATCTCACCTCAGTTCAACTCAATTCAACACACTTCCTAAGCTCACATCACCTCAACCAATAAAGCTCACCACACCTCAACTCTTCGTCTCCTCACAGCTCACCTACTCATCTAATCTCACTTCACCCAACTCATTCAATTCAATCCATGTGCTCTCTTCCTCATGTCACCTCAATCACCTCACTTCCCTTCAACTAACCTTGAATCATCAGACGTCACCTAACCTCACCTCACTCACTTCACCTCACCTCACCTCAATTCCTCACATTACCTCACCTCAACCCCTCACCTCACCTCAAATCGACACCTTATGTCACCTAACCTCACCTCATTACTTCAACTCACCTAACATCATCATCTCACCTCATGTCACCTCGCTTCAACTTATCCCCTCATGTCAACTCACTTCCCCACACTTCACCTCATACCTCACATCACCTGAATCCTCACTCATCCCCACGTCCCCCAATGACATCACCTCTGTGAACTCACCTCAATTCGACACCATCTTTCCTCACCTCAACCACAGCACACTCACAATTCTCACTTCCTCACTTCCTCACCTAAGCTGACCTCCACACCAAATGTCACTTCAGTGACCTCACCTTAATTCTCGCCTCTCCCTTACCTCACCTCCTCACCTCACATCAACTCACTCACTCACCTTCCCTCACCTCACTTCTTCGCACCTCAAATAACCTCACTCACATCACCTCAATTCCTCACATCACATCACCTCATCACACCTCCTCTCACCTCATCTCACTCACCTCATACAATTCCTCACTTCACCTGCTCAACTCCTCACGTCAACTCCCCTTGTCTTAAAATCACTCACTTCACTTTGCCTCACCCACCTCACCGCACCTCCAGAACACGTCACCTCACTCACCTCACCACAATTCCTCAACTCACTTTTAACTTCACTTCACCTCACATGAATACCTCACCTCACCACCTCACCTCCCCTCAATTCCACACCTGTCACCTCACCTCACCTCAAATCCTCACCTCCACATTTCAACTCACTTCTCAACTCAGTCACTTTACTTCAACTCTTCACCTTACCTAACCTCACTCATTTCACCTCAACCCACCTCACCTCAATTCCTCACCTCACCCCGCCTCCTCACATCCTCTGGTCACATCACGTCCTCACTTCACTCACTTCATTTAATTTCACTAACCTACCCTCCCCTCAATTCTCACCTCACCTCAACTCACCCCATTTTCTCACCTCACCCGACCTCCTCACTTCAACTCACCTCAATCCTTACCTCACTCACGTCAATTCCTCAACTCCCTTTAACTCACTTCACCTCACTCACCTCACATCATCTAATTCCTCACTTCACCACATTAACTCGCCTCAACTCCACACCTCATGTCAGCTCACTCACCATAACTCAATTCCTCATCTCACTTCCTCACCTCAAGTCAATCACTTCACCTCACCTCACTCATATCACCTCACTTCAATTCCTCACCTCACCACCTCACCTCATCTCCCCACCTCAACTCCCACCTCAATTCCACAACTCACCCACCTCACCTCAGTTCCTCACCTCACCACATTTCAACTCACCTCACCTTAACACCAAACATCACTGCACTCACGTCACCTCAATGCCTCACCTTACTCCCTCACCTCACATCAACCCCCTTCCTCACCTCACATAACCTCAAATTCTCACACACCTCACATCACGTCACTCACTTCAACACAGTCATCTCACCTCACTTCAATTCCTCAACTCACCTCCTCATCCCCTCAGCTCAGCTCACCTCACTTAACCTCAATCACATCACCTCAAAACCTCACCTCACATGCTAACCTCATATAAAATCACATCCTCCTCAAAACACTCCATTTCACGTCACATCATCTCAATCCTCACCTCACCTCACTTCCTCATCTCACCTCCTCACCTCAACTCACCTCACTTCAACTCACCTCATGTAACCTCACCTCACTTAAATTCCTCACCTGAACACCTCACCTCACCTCCACACCACATGTTACCTTATTCACCTCACATCACTTCCTCACCTCACTTCAATTCCTCTCCTCTCCTCCTCACATCACCTCACTTCAACACAGCCACTTCACCTCACTCACCTCAAATCACGTCACTCTTCAACTCACACCATCTCACCTCCTCAACTCAACTCACCTCCCACACTTCACCTCACCTCACCACACCTTAATTCGTCACCTAATCTCCTCACCCCAACTCAACTCACTTCCTCAACTAAGTTTACCTCATCTAAAAGAACCTTGCCTCAATTCTGCACCTCACCACACCTCATCTCCTCACTTCAGCTCACCACCTCACCTAACCTCACTTATTCCACTCAAGTCATTCAATTCCTCACCTCACCTGCTCACTTCAAGTCACCTCACCTCCTCCTCAAATCACTCACTTCATTTCACGTCACTCACCTCACATCTAAATCACCTCACCACACCTCCTCACCTCACCTACTCACCTCACCTCACCTCAATTCCTCACCTCACCTCATGTCACCACACCTCACTTAAATTCCTCAACTAAGCACCTCAACTCATATAACCTCCACAAAACATGTCACCTCATTCAACTCACAATTCCTCACCTCACTCACCTCACCTATCACGGGACCTACAAAACTCACACCTCACTCACTTCACTTCACCTCACTTACCTCACCTCACTTCTTCACCACAATGCCCCTCATCTCACCTCACTCACCTAAACAAGCCTCAATTCCTCATCTCACCACATCACCTCCTCGCCACACCTGACCTCACTCACCACACCTCACAATTCCTCACCTCACCACTTCACCTCACCCATCACCTCCCCACACACACATCAATTCCTTACCTCACCACACTCACCTCACCTCCTCATCTCACCTCACTCCACCTGTCACCTCATTCTTCTCACCTCAAATTCTCTCTTCACATCCTCAACACAACTCACCTCAATCACCCTCAGTTCCTCACCTAATCTCAACTCCTCACCTCACCTCCACACGTCATGTCATCTCACTCACCTCACCTCCCTTCGTCACGCACTTCCTCACATCACCTCCTTTCACCACACCTCACTCACCCCACCTCCCTTCTTCAACTCACTTCACTTCCACTTCTCAGCACACCTCACCTCCTCACCTCACCTCCCTCACCTCAATCACTGCACCTCACAATTCCTCACCTCAATCATCAAACCTAACAATTCCTCATCTCACCAATCCTCATCTCCTCAGGTCCACTCACCTCACGTAACCCCACGTCACCTCACCTCAATTCCTCACCTCACTTCACTTCTTCACCACACCTCAAATCACTCACATCACCTCAATTCAACTAATCTCACCTCATCTCACATCACCTCACCTCACTTCACCTCACCTCAATTCCTCACCTAACGTCACCTCAACTCACCTCATTTTAATTCAACTCATCTCACCTCACCCTCTCACCTCACTTCTCACCTCACCTCACGCACCTCAAATGCTCACCTCAATTCACCTCCTCACATCACCTCACTTCGCTTGCTTCAACCCACCTCACTCACCTCACCTTTCCTCAATTCCTCACCTCACCTCCTCCTCATCTCGTCACTTTCTCTATTAACCTCACCAAATCTTCTCAACTCACCTCACCTCACACACTTTACCTCACCTCACATAAATACCTCACCACACCTCACCCAAACTCACTTCACGTCAACCCACCTCCTCACATCACCTCACCCCACTCACTTCAATTCAGCTCACATCACATCACCTCAATCCTCACCTCACCTCCCCACCTCACTGCAGCTACTTACCTGTCAGCTCACCTCAATCAACTCAACTCATTTCAATTCCTCACCTCAACTCCTTACCTCACGTCACCTCACCAGTGATCTCAATTCCTCACCTCACCTCCACATCTCACCTCACAGGACCTCCAAAACTCACACCTCACGCACTTCACCTCACCTCACTTACCTCACCTCACTTCATCACCACAATGCACCTCATCTCACCTAACTCACATAACCAAGCCTCAATTCCTCATCTCACCACATCACCTCCTCCACACACGAGACCTCATTTACTCATCCTCACCTCACTTCCTATTTCTCCAACTACCTCAACCCACCTCACTCCGCACAACTCACCTCAGTTGCTCACCCAATCTCCTCAACTCCTCACATCACCTCACTGCAACTCAGCCACTTCACCTCACTCACCTCAACTCACGTCAGTCTTCACCTCACACCACTTCACCACCTCACCTCATTTCACCTCTTCACCACACCTCAACTCACTCACCTCACCTCACTTCAAATACCCTCACCTCGTCTCACGTTACCTCACCTCACTTCACCTCACCTCAATTCCTCACATAACGTCACCTCAACTTTCCGCATTTTACATCAACTCACCTCACCTCACCTTCTCACGTCACTTCACACATCACCTCACGCACCTCAAATCCTTACCTCAATTCACCTCCTCACATCACCTCACTTTGCACACTTCAACCCACCTCACTCACTTCACCTCTCCTCAATTCCTCAACTCACCTCCTCCTCATCACGTCTATTTCTCTATTAACCTCACCAAATCTTCTCAAATCACATCAAATCACTCACTTCACCTCACCTCACTTACCTCACCTCACTTCTTCACAATGCACCTCATCTCACCTCACTCACCAAACCAAGCCTCAATACCTTATCTCACCACATCACCTACTCACCACATCAGACCTCATTAATTCAACCTCACCTCAATTCCTACTTCTCCTCCTACCTCACCTCACCTCAATCCCCACACCTCACCTCAATTGCTCACCCCATCTCCTCAACTCCTCACATCACCTCACCTCAACTCAGGCACTTCACCTCACTCACCTCAACTCACATCAGTCTTCACCTCACACCACTTCACCTCCTCACCTCAACTCACTTCCCACACTTCACCTCAACTCACCACACCTTAATTCCTCACCTATACTCCTCATCCCAACACAACTCACCTCAATTCCGCAACTAAGTTCACCTCATCACACCGCACCTCACCTCAATTCCACCTCTCACCTGACCTCAACTCTTCACACCTCACCTCCACACCTCATGTCATCTCACTCACCTCAAATCAAATGCTCACCTCACATTCTCACCTCACGTCAGTCTCCTCACCTCATGTCCTTAACTCACCTCTCCTCATTTTCCACCTCACCTCACCTCACCTCACTTCATCTCACCTCAATCACTCCACTTTACCTCACTCACCTCAATGCCTCACCTCAAATACTTAACTCACCTCATCTCATTCACCTCACCTCACCTAATTCTTCACCTCACCTCACCTCACCTCAATCACCTCACTCAACTCACCTCAATTCCTTACATCAATTCCTCACCCCTCCTCCTCACATAGGACCTCAAGTCTTCACTTCACCTCTCATCAGTTCACTCACTTCACCTGTCCTCACTCAACACTAATCACTTCCTCACCTAACCTCTGCTCACCTCCTCACCTAATCTCATCTCACTCGTATCATTCAATTCCTCACCTTATCTGCACATTCCTCGTCACAATTCCTCCTAAAATCACTCAGGTCACTTCACCTCACTCACCTCACCTCACCTCAATCCTCACCTCACCTCACCTCCACAACTCAACTCTCTCACTTCACCTCACCTCACAACAATTCCTCACAACATGTCATCTCAACTCCTCAACTCACCTACAAACCTCGTGTAACCTCACTCACCTCACCTCCTCAACCCACCTAATCTACATCAACTCATCTCAATTCCTCAACTCACCTCACATCTTTTCACCTCACTTCACTCCCTTCAACTCACCTCACCTCAACTCCTTAACTCAAGTCCACTCACCTCACTTTACTCACTTCACCTCACTCACCTCACCTAACCTCAAATCATATCCTAACCTCACATCACCTCCTCTTCTCACCTCACCTCACCTCATCTCACCTCACTTCAACTCAATTCACCTCACTTCCTAAGCTCACCTCACCTCACCAACTGCAGTTCACCTCACCTCAATTCCTCACCTCACTTCAACTCTTCATCTCCTCACAGCTCACCTACTCATCTAATCTCACTCACTTCACCCAACTCATTCAATTCAACACATGTGATCATTTCCTCATGTCACCTCACTCAGCTCAATTCCCTTCAACTAACCTCAAATCATCAGATGTCACCTAAAGTCACCTCACTCACTTCACCTCACCTCACCTCAATTCCTCACATTACCTCACCTCAACTCCTCACCTCACTTCAACACCACACCTTATGTCACCTCACCTAACATCATTCTCTCAACTCATCTCACCTCGCTTCAACTTATCCCCTCATGTCAACTCACCTCAACTCACTTCAACTCATACCTAACATCACCTCCATCCTCACTCAACACAATTTCCCACATTGACATCACCTCTGTGACCTCACCTCAATTCCTCACCTCACCCACCTCACTCACAATTCTCACCTCCTCAATTCATCACCTCACCTGACCTAGACACCAAATGTCACTTCAGTGACCTCACATTAATTCCTGCCTCTCTCCCTCACCTCAACTCCTCACCTCACTTCAACTCACTTCCTCACCTCACCTCACCTCATCTCACTCCTGCGCACCTCAAATAACCTCACTCACATCACCTCAGTTCATCACTTCAACTCACCCCATCTCACCTCCTCTAACCTCACCTCACTCACCTCATTCAATTCCTCACTTCACCTGCTCACCTCCTCATGTCAACTCCGCTCCTCTTCAAATCACACACTTCACTTTGCCTCACCAAACTCACCTCACCTCCAGAACACCTTACCTCACTCACCTCACTACAATTCCTCAACTCACTTCCTCCCCTCACCTCACCTCACTTGAATTCCTCACCTCACCACCTCACCTCCCCTCAATTCCACGCCTGTCACCTCACCTCACCTCAATTCCTCACATCACTTCCTCACTCACCTCACCACACCTCATCTTCCCAGCTCACCTCATTTCCCTTTACTCACTTCACATCACCTCACCTCAATTCCTCTCCTTACCTCACCTCCTGTCACCTCAAATCCTCACCTCAATTTACATCACTCACCTCGCCTTACCTCAATCCTCACCTCACATCACTTCCTGACCTCACCTCCCACGTCACCTCACACACTTCACCTCACCTCACTCACATTATCTCAATTCATCACCTCACCTCACCTCATGTCACCACCTCTAACCTCACCTCACTCACCTGATTCAATTCCTCACTTCACCTGCTCACCTCCTCACGTCAAATCACCTCCTCCACAAATCACTCACATCACTTTAGCTCACCCACCTCACCTCACCTACAGAACACGTCACATCACTCACCTCACCACAATTCCTCAACTCACTTCCTCACCTCACCTCAGTCATTTCACCTCATGTCCTAAACTCACCTCACCCCATTTTCCATTTCACCTAAACTCACCTCCCTTCATCTCACCTCAATCACTCCACTTTACCTCGCTCAGCTCTATTCCTCAGCTCAAATCCTTAACTCACCTCACCTCATTCACTTCACCTCACCTAATTCCTCAACTCACCTCACGTCACCTCAATCACCTCACTCAACTCACCTCAATTCCTTACAACACTTCCTCACCTCTCCTCCTCACATCACCTCACATCAAGTCTTCACCTCACCTCACATCAGTTCACTCACTTTACTTATCAATCAACTCAAATCACTTCCTCACCTATCCTCTGCTCACTTCCTCACCTAACCTCACCTCACTCACATCATTCAATTCCTCACCTGAGCTGCTCACCTCCTCCTCACATCAATTCCTCCTCAAATCACTCAGTTCAATTCAACTCACTCACCTCACCTCACCTCAATTCCTCACATGTCATTTCATCTCCTCCTCAACTCACCTCCATACCTCATGTAACCTCACTCACCTCACCTCAATTCAACTACCCCCAACACTTCTCACCTGACCTCACTCAATTCAACTCACCTCACCTCAACTCCTAAACACACGTCCACTCACCTCAATTTTCTCACTTCCCCTCACTCACCTCAACTAACCTCAACTTATGTCCTCACACACCTCACATCCTCTTCTCACCTCACCTCACTTCATCTCACCTTACTTCAACTCAATTCACCACACTTCCTAAGCTCACCTCCCTTCACCCACTACAGCACACCTCACCTCAATTCCTCACATCACCTCACCTCTTCATCTCCTCACATCTCACCTACTCATCTAATCTCACTCACTTCACGCAACTCATTCAACACATGTGCTCACTTCGTCAAGACACCTCACTAACCTCACTTTCCTTCAACTAACCTCGAATCATCAGATGTCATCTCACCTCACCTCACCTCAATTCCTCACATTATCTCACCTCAACTCCTCACCTCACCTCAACTCCACAACTTATGTCACCTCAACTCACATTTCTTCAACTCACCTAACATCATCATCTCACCTCATCTCACCTCGCTTCAACTTATCCCCTCATGTCAACTCACCTCACCTCACTTCACCTCATACCTCACATCACCTCAATCCTCACTCAACCCCATTTCCCGCAATGACATAACCTCTATGACCTCACCTCAATTCCTCACGTCCTTACCTCACGTCAACCACAGCACACTCACAATTCTCACCTCCTAAATTCCACACGTCACCTGACTTACACACCAAATGTCACTTCACTGACCCCACCTTAATTCCTCGCCTCTCTCCATTACCTCACCTACTCACCTCACATCAACTCACTTCCTTACCCCACCTCACCTCACTTCTGCGCACTTCAAATAACCTCACTCGCATCACCTCTATTCCTCACCTCAACTCACCTCATCTCACCTCTCTAACCTCACCTCCCTCACCTCATTCAATTCCTCACTTCACCTGCTCACCTCCTCCCGTCAACTCCCCTCCTCCTCAAATCACTCACTTCACTTTGCCTCACCCACCTCACCTCACGTCCAGAACACGTCACTTCACTCACTCACCACATTTCCTCAACTCACTTCTTCACTTCACCTCACGTCAATTGAATTTTTCACCTCACCACCTCACCTCCCCTCAATTCCACACCTGTCACCTCACCTCACCTCAATTCCTCACCTCACTTCCTCACTCACCTCACCACACCTCATCTTCCCAGCTCACCTCATCTCCCCTCACTCACTTCACATCACATCACCTCATTCCTCTCCTTACCTCACCTCCTCATGTCACCTCAACTCCTCACCTCACTTCACATCACTCACCTCGACTTACCTCAATCCTCACCTCACCTCACTTCCTCAACTCACATCCCACGTCACCTCACACCTTCACCTCACCTCACCTAAATTCCTCACTTCACTTCCTCACCTCACCTCACCTCCTCACCTCACATCACATTACTCACCTCACCTCAATTACTCACCTCCTCATATCAACTCACTTCTCAACTCAGTCATTTCACTTCACCTCCTCACCTGACCTAACCTCACTCACTTCACCACACCCCGTCTCACATCAAATCCTCACCTCATCACACTTCCTCACGTACTCAGTTCACCTCATGTCCTCATCTCACTCACTTCATTTAATTTCACTCAGCTCACCTCACCTCAATTTCTCTCATATAAGGTAACCTCACCTCATCCACCCTCACTTCTCCTCTCCTCAATTCCTCAGTTCCTCACCTCAACTCCACACCACATCTCACCTCCACCGCTCATGTCACCTCACTCTTCTCACCTCAATTCCTCACCTCAATTCATCACCTCACCTCTTTGCATCACCTCACCTCGTTCATCTCAACTCAGTTCCTCAACACACGTCACTTCATTTCCTCACCTCACTTCACCTTATATATATCACTTCACCACACCTCACCTCACCTCCTAATCTCATGTCCTCTCACCTCAGCTTATTTACTTCACCTCACATAACATCAATCCTCAACTCGTCCCACCTCCACAAATGAGGTCCCTCTGCCACCTCATCTCAATTTCCCACCTCACCTACTCATCCACTCAGCTCAGCTCACCTCACTTAACCTCACTCACATCACCTCAAATCCTCACCTCCCATGCTAACCTGTCACCTCACATCCTCCTCCAAACACTCATTTCATTTCACCTCACATCATCTCAATCCTCACCTCACCTCACCTCACCTCAGCACACCTCACGTAACCTCACCTCACTTAAATTCCTCACCTCACCACCTCAACTCACCTCCACACCACATGTCACCTGCTTCACTTCACCTCACTTCCTCACCTCACTTCAATTCCCCTCCTCATCTCCTCACATCACCTCACCTCAACTCAGCCAATTCACCTCCCTCACCTCAACTCACGTCAGTCTTCACCTCACACCACCTCACCTCCTCACCTCAACTCACCTTCAACACTTCACCTCACCTCACCACACCTTAATTCCCAACCGAAACTCCTCACCCCACCTCACCTCACTTCCTCAACTAAGTTTACCTCATCACAGCGAACCTCGCCTCAATTCCTCAACTCACCACCACTCATCTCCTCACTTCAGCTCACCACCTCACGTAACCTCACTTATTCCACTCAACTCATTCAATTCCTCACCTCACCTGCTCACTTCAAGTCAACTCACCTCCTCCTCAAATCACTCACTTCATTTAACGTCACTCACCTCACATCTAAATCACCTCACCACACTTCCTCACCTCACCTACTCACCTCACCTGACCTCAAAACCTCACTTCACCTCATGTCACCACACCTCACTTAAATTCCTCAAGTAACCACCTCACCTCATCTATACTCCACAAAACATGCCTCCTTCTTCAACTCACAATTCCTCACTTCACTCACTTCACCTCACTCCACCTCACCGCAGTAACCACACCTCACAATTCCTCACCTCAACACACACACCTCAATTCCTCACCTCACCACACTCACCTCACCTCCTCACCTCACCACACCTCCACACCTGTCACCTCATTCTCCTCACCTCAATCCTCACTTCACACCCTCAACTCAACTCACCTTACTCAATCTCAGTTCCTCACCTAACCTCAATCCCTCAACTCACCTCCACACTTCATGTCACCTCCTCTAACCTCAACTCACTCACCTCATTCAATTCCTCACTTCACCTGCTCACCTCCTCACGTCAACTCCCTTCCTCCTCAAATCACTCACTTCACTTTGACTCACCCAACTCACCTCACCTCCAGAACACGTTACCTCACTAACCTCACCACAATTCCGCAACTCACTTCCTCACCTCACCTCACCTCACGTGAATTCCTCACCTCACCACCTCACCTCCCCTCAATTCCTCACCTGTCACCTCACCTCACCTCAATTCCTCACCTCACTTCCTCACTCACCTCACCACACCTCATCTTCCCAGCTCACCTCATCTCCCCTCACTCACTTCACATCACATCACCTCAATTCCTCTCCTTACCTCACCTCCTCATGTCACCTCACTCCTCACTCACTCACCTCACCACGACTTACCTCAATCCTCACCTCACCTCACTTCCTCATCACATCCCACGTCACCTCACACACCTCACCTCACCTCACTCACCTCACCTAAATTCCTCACTTCACTTCCTCACCTCACCTCACCTCCTCACCTCACATCACATTACTCACCTCACCTCAATTACTCACATCCTCATATCAACTCACTTGTCAACTCAGTCATTTCACTTCACCTCCTCACCTGACCTAACCGCACTCACTTCACCACACCCCATCTCACATCAAATCCTCACCTCATCACACATCCTCACGTAGTCAGGTCACCTCACGTCCTCACCTCACTCACTTCATTTAATTTCACTCACCTCACCTCACCTCAATTTCTCTCATTTCAGCTAACCTCACCTCATCCACCCTCACATCTCCTCTCCTCAATTCCTCAGTACCTCACCTCAACTCCACACCTCATCTCACCTCCACCACTCATGTCACCTCACTCTTCTCACCTCAATTCCTCACCTCTATTCATCACCTCAACTCTTCGCCTCACCTCACCTCGTTCTTCTCAACTCAGTTCCTCAACACACGTCACTTCATTTCCTCACCTCACCTCACCTTATATATATCACTTCACCACACATCACCTCACCTCCTAATCTCATGTCCTCTCACCTCACCTTATTTACTTCACCTCACATAACATCAATCCTCAACTCGTCCCAAGTCCACAAATGAGGTCCCTCTGCCACCTCATCTCAATTTCCCACCTCACCTACTCTTCCACTCAGCTCAGCTCACCTCACTTTACCTCACTCACATCACCTCAAATCCTCACCTCCCATGCTAACCTGTCACCTCACATCGTCCACCAAACACTCATTTCATTTCACCTCACATCATCTCAATCCTCACCTCACCTCACCTCAGCACACCTCACGTAACCTCACCTCACTTAAATTCCTCACCTCACCACTTCAACTCACCTCCACACCACATGTCACCTGCTTCACTTCACCTCACTTCCTCACCTCACTTCAATTCCCCTCCTCATCTCCTCACATCACCTCACCTCAACTCAGCCAATTCACCTCCCTCACCTCAACTCACGTCAGTCTTCACCTCACACCACCTCACCTCCTCACCTCAACTCACCTTCCACACTTCACCTCACCTCACCACACCTTAATTCCCAACCTAAACTCCTCACCCCACCTCACCTCACTTCCTCAACTAAGTTTACCTCATCACAGCAAACCTCGCCTCAATTCCTCACCTCACGACACCTCATTTCCTCACTTCAGCTCACCACCACAAATAACCTCACTTATTCCACTCAACTCATTCAATTCCTCACCTCACCTGCTCACTTCAAGTCAACTAACCTCCACTTCAAATCACTCAATTCATTTAACGTCACTCACCTCACATCTAAATCACCTCACCACACTTCCTCACCTCACCTACTCACCTCACCTGACCTCAAATCCTCACTTCACATCATGTCACCACACCTCACTTAAATTCCTCAAGTAACCACCTCACCTCAACTATACTCCACAAAACATGTCTCCTCATTCAACTTACAATTCCTCACCTCACTCACTTCACCTCACTCCACCTCACCTCATTCACCACACCTCACAATTCCTCACCTCAACACACACACCTCACTTCCTCACCTCACCACACTCACCTCACCTCCTCACCTCACCTCACCTCCATACCTGTCACGTCGTTCTCCTCACCTCAATCCTCACTTCAAATCCTCAACTCAACTCACCTCACTCAACCTCAGTTCCTCACCTAACCTCAACTCCTCAACTCACCTCCACACTTCATGTCAAATCCTCTAACCTCAACTCACTCACCTCATTCAATTCCTCACTTCACCTGCTCACCTCCTCACGTCAACTCCCCTCCTCCTCAAATCACTCACTTCACTTTGCCTCACCCAACTCACCTCACCTCCAGAACACGTTACCTCACTAAACTCACCACAATTCCGCAACTCACTTCCTCACCTCACCTCACCTCACGTGAATTCCTCACCTCACCACCTCACCTCCCCTCAATTCCTCACCTGTCACCTCACCTCACCTCAATTCCTCACCTCACTTCCTCACTCACGTCACCACACCCCATCTTCCCAGCTCACCTCATCTCCATTTACTCACTTCACATCACCTCACCTCAATTCCTCTCCTTACCTCACCTCCTGTCACCTTAGCTCCTCACCTCAATTTACATCACTCACCTCGCCTTACCTCAATCCTCACCTCACCTCACTTCCTCACCTCACCTCCCACGTCACCTCACACACTTCACCTCACCTCACTCATCTCACCTCAATTCCTCACTTCACTTCCTCACCTCACCTCACCTCCTCACCTCACATCACATTACTCACCTCACCTCAATTCCTCACCTCCTCATTTCAACTCACTTCTCAACTCAGTCACTTCACTTCACCTCCTCAACTTACCTAACCTCACTCATTTCACCTCACCACACCTCACCTCAATTCCTCACCTCACCCCACCTCCTCACATCCTCAGGTCACCTCACTTCCTCACCTCACTCACTTCATTTAATTTCACTCAACTCCCCTCCCCTCAACTCTCACCTCAACTCAACTCACCCCACCTCAACTCACCCGACCTCCTCACTTCACCTCACCTCACTCCTTACCTCACTCACCTCAATTCCTCACCTCAACTTTAAGTCACTTCACCTCACTCACCACACATAATCTAATTGCTCACTTCACCACCTCACCTCTCCTCACCTCCACACCTCATTTCAGCTCACTCACCATACCTCATTTCCTCATCTCACTTCCTCACCTCAAGTCACTCACTTCACCTCACCTCATTCATATCACCTCACTACAATTCCTCACCTCACCACCACACCGCATCTCCTAACCTCAACTCCCACCTCAATTCTGCACATCACACACATCACCTCAACTCAGTTCCTCACCTCACCTCACTTCACCTCACCTCACCTTCATAACTAATGTCACTTAACTCACGTCACCTCAATACTTCACCTCACTCCCTCATCTCACATCAACTCAATTCCACACCTGACCTCACCTCATCTTCTCACTTCACCTCACATCACGTCACTCACTTCAACTCAGTCATCTCACTTCACCTCAATTCCTCACCTCACCTCCTCATCCACTCAGCTCATCTCACCTCACTTAACCTCACGCACATCACCTCAAATCCTCACCTCACAGGCTAACCTCATATAACCACACATCCTTCTCAGAACACTCACTTCATTTCACCTCACATCATCTCAATCCTCACCTCACCTCACTTCCACATCTCACCTCCTCACCTCACCCCTCCTCACTTCAACAAACCTCATGTAACCACACTTCACTTAAATTCCTCACCTCAACACCTCAACTCACCTCCACACAACATGTCACCTCATGCACCTCACCTCACTTCCTCACCTCACTCACCTCACTTCACTTCAATTCCTCTCCTCACCTCCACACATCACCTTACCTCAACTCAGCCACCTCACCTCACTCACCTAAACTCACGTCAGTCTTCACCTCACACCACCTCACCTCCTCACCTCAACTCAACTCCCACACATCTCCCCACCTCACCACAACTTAATTCCTCACCTAAACTCCTCACCCCACCTCAACTCACTTCCTCAACTAAGTTTACCTCATCACACCAAACCTCGCCTCAATTCCTCACCTCACCACACCTCATCTACTCACTTCAGCTCACCATCACCTTACCTCACTTATTCCATTCAACTCATTCAATTCCTCACCGCACCTGCTCACTTCAAGTCACCTCACCTCCTCCTCAATTCACTCACATCATTTCACATCACACACCTCACATCTAAATCACCTCACCAAACCTCGTCAACTCACCTACTCACCTCACATCACTTCAATTCCTCACCTCACATCATGTCACCACACCTCACTTAAATTCCTCAACTAACCACCTCACATCCCCTAAACTCCACAACACATGTCACCTCATTCAACTCACAATTCCTCACCTCACTCACCTCACCTCACTCCACCTCACCTGAATCACCACACCTCACATTTCCTTACCACACCACTTCACCTCACCCCTCACCTCAGCACACACACTTCAATTCCTCACCTCACCACACTCACCTCACCTCCTCAACTCACATGAACTCCACACCTGTCACCTCATTCTCCTCACCTAAAATCCTCACTTCACATCCTCAACTCAACTCACCTCACTCACCCTCAGTTCCTCACCTCACCTCAACTCCTCACCTCAACTCCACACCTCATGTCACCTCACCCACCTCACGTCCCTTCCACACCCACTTCCTCATATCACCTCCTTTCACCTCACATCAGTCAACTCACCTCCCTTCAACTCACCTCACTTCCACTTCTCAGCACACTGCACCTCCTCACCTCACCTCACTCATCTCAATCACCCCAAATCACAATTCCTCACATCAATCACCGCACGCACCTCACAATTCTGCACCTCACCACTCCTCATCTCCTCAGGTCTACTCACCTCACCTCACCCAACGTCACCTCACCTCAATTCCTCACCTCACAACACCTCTTCACCACACCTCAACTCACTCACCTCACCTCACTTCAAATAACCTAACCCCGTCTCACGTCACCTCTCCCCCATCTCACCTCACGTGACCTCCAAAACTCACACCTCACTCACTTCAACTCACGTCACTTACCTCACCTCACTTCTTCACCACAATGCACCTCATCTCACCTCACTCACCTAAAAACCTCAATTCCTCATCTCACCACATCA
Organism: Smutsia gigantea; assembly: GCA_032199065.1. NCBI lineage: Eukaryota > Metazoa > Chordata > Mammalia > Pholidota > Manidae > Smutsia > Smutsia gigantea. The sequence continues at coordinate 130,641 of JAVSCE010008129.1, read as the reverse complement.
CCTCCTCACCACAACAGACCTCATTAACTGAACCTCACTTCAATTCCTACTTCTCCTACCTCACCTCACCTCACTACCCACACCTCACCTCAATTGCTCACCCCATCTCCTTACCTCCTCACATCACCTCACCTCAACTCAGCCACTTCACCACACTCACCTCAAATCACGTTAGTCTTCACCTCACACGACTTCACCTCCTCACCTCACTTCACCTCTTCACCACACCTCAACTCACTCACCTCACCTCACTTCAACTAACCTCACTTCATCTCACGTCACCTCACCTCACTTCACCTCACCTCAATTCCTCACCTAATTTCACCTCAACGCACCTCATTTTACTTCAACTCACCTCACCTCACCTTCTCACCTCACTTCACTCCTCAACTCACGCACTTCAAATCCTCACCTCAGTTCACCTCCGCACATCACCTCACTTCCCTCGCTTCAACCCTCCTCACTCACCTAACCTTTCCTCAATTCCTCACCTCACCTCATCCTCATCTCGTCACTTTATTAACCTCACCAAATTTTCTCACCTCACCTCACCTCACTCACTTTACCTCACCTCACCTAAATACGTCACCACACCTTTCCCAAACTCATCTCATATCAACACACCTCCTCACCTCACCGTCACCTCACCACTCACTTCAATCACCTCACCTCAACCTCACTCACACCTCACCTCAATCCTCACCCTCACCTCCTCACCTCACCTCAAGCTACCTTACCTGTCAGCTCACCTCAATCATCTCACCTCATGTCAATTCCTCACCTGAACTCCTTACCTAACGTCACCTCACCAGTGATCTCAATTCCTCACCTCACCTCCCCATCTCACCTCACGTGACCTCCAAAACACACACCTCACTCACTTCACCTCACCTCATTTACCTCACCTAAATTCTTCACCACAATGCACCTCATCTCACCTCACTCACCTAAACAAGCCTCAATTCCTCATCTCACCACATCACCACCTCACAACACCAGACCTCATTAACTCAACCTCACCTAAATTCCTACTTCTCCTCCTACCTCACCTCACCTCACTCCCCACACCTCTCCTCAATTGCTAACACCATCTCCTCACCTCCTCACATCCCCTCACCTCAACTCAGCCACTTCAACTCACTCACCTAAACTCACATCAGTCTTCACCTCACACCACTTCACCTCCTCACCTCAACTCACCTCCCAAACTTCACCTCACCTCAACACACCTTAATTCCTCACCTAAACTCCTCACCCCAAATCACCTCACCTCTCTTCCTCAACTAAGTTCACCTCATCACACTGCACCTCGCCTCAATTCCTCATATCTCCTCACCTCAACTCTTCACACCCCACCTCCAAAGCTCATGTAACCACACTCACCTCAAATCCTCACCCCACCTAACCTCACTCATCTCACCTAAATTCCTCATCTCACCTCAACTCTTCTCCCCTCACATCACTCACTTCAACTCACTTCTCCTCAACTCCTAAACTCAAGTCCACTCACCCCACTTTACTCACTTCACATCACTCACCTCACCTAAACTCAACTCTTATCCTCACCTCACCTCGTCTTCTCATGTCAACTCACCTCACCTCATCTCACCTCTCTTAACTCACCCACTACACCTCACGTCACCTCAATTCCTCATCTCACTTCACCTCCTCATCTCCTCTGAGCTCACCTACTCATCTAATCTCCCTTCACCCAACTCATTCAATTCAACCCATGTGCTCACTTCCTCATGTCACCTCACTCACCTCACTTCCCTTCATTAAACTCGAATCATCGGATGTCACCTCACCTCACCTCACTCACTTCACCTCACCTCAACTCAATTCCTCACATTACCTCACCTCAACACCTCCTCCCTTCTTCAACTCACCTCACTTCCACTTCTCAGCACACCTCACCTCCTCACCTCACCTCACTCACCTCAATCACCGCACCTCACAATTCCTCACCTCAATCAGCACACCTCACAATTCTTCACCTCACCACTCCTCATCTCAGGTCCAGTCACCTCACCTCACGCCACGTCACCTCACCTCAATTCCTCACATCACTTCACCTCGTCACCACACCTCAACTCACTCACCGCACCTCACTCAACTAACCTCACATCATCTCACGTCACCTCACCTCACTTCACCTCACCTCACCTCAATTCCTCACCTAACGTCACCTCAACTCACCTCATTTTTATTCAACTCACCTCATCTCACCTTTTCACCTCACTTCACACCTCACCTCACGCACCTCAAATCCTCACCTCAATTAACCTCCTCACATCACCTCACTTCGCTCGCTTCAACCCAACTCACTCACCTCACCTTACCTCAATTCCTCACCTCACCTCCTCCTTGTTTTGTCACTTTCTCTATTAAACTCACCAAATCTCACTTTACCTCACCTCACACACTTTAACACACCTCACCTAAATACCTCACCACACCTTACCCAAACTCATCTCACATCAACCCACCTCTTCACCTCACCTCACCCCACTCAATTCAATTCATCTCACATCACATCACATCAATCTTCACATCACTTCCTCACCTCACCTCAGCTACTTACCTGTCAGCTCACCTCAATCAACTCACCTCATATCAATTCCTCACCTCAACTCCTTACGACACGTCACCTCACCAGTGATCTAAATTCCGGACCTCACCTCCCCCATCTCACCTCACGTGACCTCCAAAACTCACACCTCACTCACTTCACATCACCTCACTTAACTCACCTCTCTTCTTCACCACAATGCACCTCATCTCACCTCACTCACATAAACAAGCCTCAATTCCTCTTCTCACCACATCACCTCCTCACCACACCAGACATCATTACCTCAACCAAACCTCTATTCCTACTTCTCCTCCTACCTCACATCACCTCACTCTCCAAGCCTCACCTCAATTACTCACCCCATCACCTCACCTACTAACATCACCTAAACTCAACTCAGCCACTTCACCACACTCACCTTAACACACATCACTCTTCAGCTCACAACACTTCACCTCCTCAACTCAACTCACCTCCCACACTTCACCTCACCTCACCACACCTTAATTCCTCACCTAAATTCCTCAACCCAACTCACCTCACCTCACTTCCTCAACTAAGTTCACCTCATCACACTGCACCTCGCCTCAATTCCTCATATCTCCTCACCTCACCTCTTCACACCTCACCTCCAATCCTCATGTAACCTCTCTCACCTAACCTCCTCACCCCACCTAACCTCACTCACCTCACCTCAATTCCTCATCTCACCTCACCTCTTCTCACCTCACCTCACTCTCTTCAACTCACCTCACCTCACCTCCTAAACTCAAGTCCACTCACCTCACTTTACTCACTTCACCTCACTCACCTAACCTAACATCAACTCATATCCTCACCTAACCTCCTATTCTCACCTCACCTCACCTCATCTTACCTCACTTAAACTCTATTCACCACACATCCTAAGCTCACCTCACCTCACCCAACACAGCTCACCTCACCTCAATTCCTCAACTCACCTCACCTCTTCATATCCTCACAGCTCACCTACTCATCTAATCTCACTCACTTCACCCAACTCATTCAATTCAACACATGTCCTCACTTCCTCATGTCACCTCACTCACCTCACTTCCCTTCAACTAACCTTGAATCATTGTACGTCACCACACCTCACCTCACACACTTCCGCTCACCTCACTTCAATTACTCACATTACCTCACCTCAACTCCTCCCCTCACCTCAACTCCACACCTTATGTCACCTCACCTCACATTTCTTCAACTCACCTAAAACCATCATCTCACCTCATCTCACCTCGCTTCAACTTATCCCCTCATGTCCACTCACCTCACTTCACCTCATACCAAACATCACCTAAATAATCACTCAACCCCACTTTCCCCAATGACGTCACATCTGTGATCTCACATCAATTCCTCACCTCACCCACCGCTCACTCACAATTCTCACTTCCTCACATCCTCACCTCACCTGACATCCACACCAAATGTCACATCAGTGACTTCACCTTAATTCCTCGCCTCTCTCCCTCACCTCAACTCCTCACCTCACATCAACTCACTTCCTCACCTCACCTCACGTCTTCTCACTTCTGTGCACCTCAAATAACCTCACTCACATCACCTCAATTCATCACCTCACCTCACCTCATCTCACCTCCTATAACCTCACCTCCCTCACCTCATTCAATTCTTCACTTCACCTGCTCAACTCCTCAAGTCAACTACACTCCTCCTCAAATCACTCACTTCACTTTGCCTCACCCACCTCACCTCACCTCCAGAACACTTTACCTCACTCACCTCACCACAATTGCGCAACTCACTTGCTCACCCCACCTCACTCTTACTTGAATTCCACACCTCACCACCTCACCTCCCTTTTATTCCACACCTGTCACCTCACCTCACTTCAATTCCTCACCTCACATCCTCACTAACCTCACCACACCTCATCTTCGGAACTCACCTCATCTCCCTTTACTCACTTCACATCACCTCACATCAATTCCTCTCCTTACCTCACCTCCTGTCACCTAAACTCCTCACCTCAATTTACATCACTCACCTCGCCTTACCTCAGTCTTATCCTCACCTCACTTCCTCACCTCACCTCCCACCTCACCTCAGACCCTTCACCTCACCTCACTCAACTCACCTCAATTCCTCAATTCACTTCCTCACCTCAACTCGCCTCTTCACTTCACGTCACATTACTCACCGCAACTCAATTCCTCACCTCCTCATTTCAACTCACTTCTCCACTCGGTCGCTTCATTTCACCTCAACTTACCTAACCTCACACATTTCACCTCACCCCACCTCACCTCAATTCCCCACCTCACCACACCTCCTCATATCCTCATGTCACCTCACGTCCTCACCTCACTCACTTCATTTAATTTCACTCACCTCCCCTCCCCTCAATTCTCACCTCACTTAACTCACCCCATCTCCTCAACTCATCCGACCTCCTCACTTCACCTCACCTCACTCCTTACCTCACTCACCTCATTTCCTCACGTCACATTTAATTCACTTCACCTCACTCACCTCACATCATCTAATTACTCATTTCACCACCTCACCTCGCCTCAACTCCACACCTCATTTCAGCTCACTCACCGTATCTCAATTCCTCATCTCACTTCCTCACCTCAAATCACTCACTTCAACTCACCTCACTTCAATTCCTCACCTCACCACCTCACCTCATCTCCTCACCACACTTCCCACCTCAATTCCACAACTCACCCACCTCACCTCACCACAGTTCCTCACCTCACCACAATTCACCTCACCTCACCTTCACACCTAACGTCACTTCACTCACGTCACCTCAATTCCTCTCCTCACTCCCTCACCTCACATCAACTCACTTCCTCACGTCACCTCACCTCATCTTCTCACCTCACCTCACATCACGTCACTCACTTCAACTCAGTCATCTCACCTCACCTCAATTCCGCACCTCAACTCCTCATTCCCTCAGCTCATCTGACCTCAGTTAACCTCACGCACATCACCTCAAATCCTCACCTCACATGCTAACCTCATGTCCCCTCACATCCTCTTCAGAGCACTTACTTCATTTCACCTCACATCATCTCAATCCTCACATCACCTCACTTCCACATCCCACCTCCTCACCTCACCCCACCTCACTTCAACACACCTAATGTAACCACACCTCACTTAAATTCCTCACCTCAACACCTCACCTCACCTCCACACCACATGTCATTCATGCACCTCACCACACTTCCTCACCTCACTCATTTCACTTCACTTCAATTCCTCTCCTCACCTCCTCACATCACCTCACCTCAACTCACCCACTTCACCTCATTCACCACAACTCACGTCAGTCTTCACCTCACACCAACTCACCTCCTCTCCTCAACCCACCTCCCATAATTCTCCCAACCTCATCATAACTTAATTCCTCACCTTATCTCCTCACCCCACTTCACCTCACTTCCTCAACTAAATTTACCTCATCACACCGAACCTCGCCTCAATTCCTCAACTCACGACACCTCATCTACTCACTTCATCTCACCACCTCCCCTAACCTCAATTATTCCACTCAACTCATTCAATTCCTCACCGCACCTGCTCTCTTCAAGTCACCTCACCTCCTCCTCAAATCACTCACTTCATTTCACGTCACTCAACTCACATCTAAATCACCTCACCACAACTCCTAAACTCACCTACTCACCTCACCTCACTTCAATCTTCACCTCACCTCATGTCACCACACCTCACTTAAATTCCTCAACTAACCACCTCACCTCACCTAACCTCCACAAAACATGTCACCTCATTCAACTCACAATTCCTCACCTCACTCAACTCACCTCACTCCACCACACCTCACTCACCACACCTCACAATTTCTCACATCACCACTTCACCTCAACCCTCACCTCACCACACACACCTCAATTCCTCACCTCACCACTCTCACCTCACCTCCTCACCTTACGTCACCTCCACACCTGTCACCTCATTCTCCACACCACAAATCCTCACTTCACATCCTCAACTCAAATCACTTCACTCACCCTCAGTTCCTCACCTAACCTCAACTCCTCACCTCACCTCCACACCTCATGTCACCTCACTCATATCACCTCCGTTCCTCACCCACTTCCTCACATCAACTACTTTAACCTCACCTCACTCACCTGACCTCCCTTCTTCAACTCACCTCACTTCCCCTTCTCAGCACACCGCACCTCCTCACCTCACATCACTCACCTCAATCACTGCACCTCACAATTCCTCACCTCAATCACCGCACCTAACAATTCCTCATCTCACTACTCCTCATCACCTCAGGTCCACTCACCTCACCTCACCCCACGTCACCTAACCTCAATTCCTCACCTCACTTCACCTCTTCACCACACTTCAACTAACTCACCTCACCTCAATTCAACTAACCTCACCTCATCTCACGTCACCTCCCCTCACTTCACCTCACCTCAATTCCTCACCTAACGTCACCTCAACTCACTTCATTTTACTTCATCTCACCTTACCTCACCTTCTCACCTCACTTCACACCTCAACCCACGCACCTCAAATCCTTACCTCAATTCACCTCCTCACATCGCCACACTTCACTCGCTTCAACCCACCTCACTCACCTCCCCTTTCCTCAATTCCTCACCTCAACTCCTCCTCATCTCGTCACTTTATTAACCTCACCAAATCTTCTCACCTCATCTCACCTCACTCACTTTACCTCACCTCACGTAAATACGTCACCACACCTTACCCATACCCATCTCACATCAACCCACCTCCTCACCTCACCTCACCCCACTCACTTCAATTCACCTCACATCATATCACCTCAATACTCACCTCACCTTCTCACCTAACCTCAGCTACTTACCTGTCAGCTCACCTCAATCAACTCACCTCATGTCAATTCCTCACCTCAACTCCTTACCTCACGTCACACCAGTGATCTCAATTCCTCACCTCACCACCCCATCTCACCTCACGTGACCTCCAAAATTCACACCTCACTCACTTCACCTCAGCTTACTTACATCACCTCACTTCTTAACCACAATGCAACTCATCTCACCTCACTCACCTAAACAAGCCTCAATTCCTCATCTCACCACAACAACCCCTCACTACACCAGACCTCATTAAATCAACCTCACCTCAATTCCTACTTCTCCTCCTACCTCACCTCACCTCACTCCCCACACCTCACCTCAATTGCTCAACCCATCTCCTCAACTCCTCACATCACCTCACCTCAACTCAGCCACTTCACCTCCCTCACCTCAACTCACGTCAGTCGTCACCTCACACCACTTCACCTCCTAATATCAACTCACTTCCCACACTTCACCTCACCTCACCACACCTTAATTTCTCACCTAAACTGCTAACCCCAACTCACCACACCTCACTTCCTCAACTAAGTTCATCTCATCACACCGCAACTCGCCTCAATTCCTCATCTCTCCTCACCTCAACTCTTCACACCTTACCTCCAAACCTCATGTAAACACACTCACCTAACCTCCTCACCACACCTAACCTCACTACACTTACCTCAATTCCTCAACTCACCTCACCTCTTCCCACCTCACCTCACAATCTTCAACTCACCTCACCTCAACTCCTAAGCTCAAGTCCACTCACCTCACTTTACTCACTTCACCTCACTCACCTAACATAACCTCAACTCATCCTCACCTCACATCCTATTCTCACCTCACCTCACCTCATCTCACCTCACTTCAACTCAATTCACCACAAATCCTAATCTCACCTCACCTCACCCAATACAGCTCACCACACCTCAATTCCTCACCTCACCTCACCTCTTCATCTCCTCACAGCTCACCTACTCATCTAATCTCACTCACTTCACACAAGTCATTCAAATCAATCCATGTGCTCACTTCCTCATGTCACCTCAATCAACTCCCATCCTTTCAACTAACCTCGAAACATCAGACGTCACCTCACCTCACCTCACTCACTTCACCTCACCTCACCTCTATTCCTCACATTACCTCACCTCAACTCCTCACCTCACCATAAATCCACACATTATGTCACCTAACCTCACCTCATTCCTTCAACTCACCTAACATAGTCTCACCTCATCTCAACTCGCTTCAACTTATCCCCTCATGTCAACGCACCTCACCTCACTTCACCTCATTCTTCACATCACAATCCTCACTCAACCACACTTGCCCCAAAAACTTCACCTCTGTGAACTCACCTCCATTCCTCATCCTCTTTTCTCACCTCACCCACCGCACACTCACAATTCTCACCTCCTCCCATCCTCACCTAACCTGACCTCCACTCCAAATGTCACTTCAATGACCTCACCATAATTACTCGCCTCTCTCACTCACCTCAAATCCTCACCTCTCCTCAACTCACTTCCTCACCTCACCTCACCTCACTTCTGCGCACCTCAAATAACCTCACTCACACCCCCTCAATCCTCACCTCAGCTCACCTCCTCACCTCACCTCACTCACTTCACCTCACCTCACCTCAATTCCTCACCACATGTCATCTCAAGTCCTCCTCAAATCACCTCCAAACTTCATGTAACCTCACACAACTCACCTCCTCACCACACCTAACCTCACTCAGCTCCCCTCAATTCCTCAACTCAGATCACCTCTTCTCACCTCACCTCACTCACTTCAACTCACCTCTCCTAACCTCACTTCCTATTCTCACCTTACCTCACCTCATCTCACCTCACGTCATCTCAATTCACCCCACATCCTAAGCTCACCTCACCTCACCCACTACACCTCACCTCACCTCAAATCCTCACATCACCTCACCTCTTCATCTCCTCACAGCTCACCTACTCATCTAATCTCACTCACTTCACACAGCTCATTCAATTCAACACATGTGCTCACTTCCTCATGTCGCGTCACTCACTTCACTTTCCTTCAACTAACCTCGAATCATCGACATCACCTCACCTCACCTGACTCACTTCACCTCACCTCACCTCAATTCCTCACATTACCTCACCTCAAATCCTCACCTCACCTCAACTCCACACTTTGTGTCACCTCACCTCACATTTCTTCAACTCACATAACATCATCTCACCTCATCTCACCTCGCTTCAACTTATCCCCTCATGTCAACTCACCTCACCTCACTTCACCTCATACCTAACATCACCTCAATCCTCACTCAACCCCGCTTTCCCCAATGACATCACCTCTGTGACCTCACCTCAATTCCTCACCTCACCCAATGCACACTCACAATTCTCACCTCCTCATATCCTCACCTCACCTGACATCCACACCCAATGTCACTTCAGTGACCTCACCTTAAATCCTTGCCTCTCTCCCTCACCTCACATCCTCACCTCACATTAACTCACTTCCTCACCTCACCTCACTTCATCTCACTTCTGCGCACCTCAAATAACCTCACTCACATCACCTCAATTCATCACATCACCTCACCTCATCTAAACTCTTCTAAACTCAACTCACTCACCTCATTCAATTCCCCACTTCACCTGCTAACCTCCTCACGTCACCTCCCCTCCTCCTCAAATCTCTCACTTCACTTTGCCTCACCCACCTCACCTCACCTCCAGAACACGTTACCTCACTCACCTCACCACATTTCTCCACTCACTTCCTCACCTCACCCCACATCCTCACATCTTCAGGTCACCTCACGTCCTCACCTCACTCACTTCATTTAATTTCACTCACCTCCCCTCCCCTCAATTCTCACCTCACTTCAACTCACCCCATTGCCTCAACTCACCCGAACTCCTCACTTCACCTCACCTCACTCCTTACTCACTCACCTCCATTCAACACCACTTTAACTCACTTCACCTCACTCTCCTCACATCATCTAAATCCTCACTTCACCACCTCAACTCGCCTCACCTCCACAACTCATGTCAGCTCACTCACCATAACTCAATTCTTCATCTCAGTTCCACACCTCAAGTCACTCACTTCACCTCACCTCACTCATATCACCTCACTTCAATTCCTCACCTCACCACCTCAACTCATCTCCTCACCTCAACTCCCACCTCAATTCCACAACTCAACCACCTTACCTCACCTCAGTTCCTCAACTCACCTCACTTCACCTCACCTCACCTTCACACCTAACGTCACTTCACTCACAACACCTCAATTCCTCACCTCACTCCCTCACCTCACATCAACTCACTTCCTCACCACACCTCACCTCATCTCCTAACCTCACCTCACATCACGTCACTCACTTCAACTCAGTCATCTCACCTCACCTCAATTCCTCACCTGACCTCCTCATCCCCTCAGCTCATCTCACATCACTTAACCTCACTCACATCACCTGAAAACCTCACCTCACATGCTAACCTCATTTCAACTCACATCCTCCTCAGAACACTCCATTTCACCTCACATCATCTCAATCCTCACCTCACCTCACTTCCTCATCTCTCCTCCCCACATCACCTCACCTGACTTCAACCCACCTCATGTAACGTCACCTCCCTTAAGATCCTCACCTCAACACCTCACCTCACCTCCACACCACATGTCACCTCATGAACCTCACCTCAGTTCCTCAATACACTCACCTCACTTCACTTCAATTCATCTCCTCACCTCCTCAAATCACCTGACGTCAACTCATCCACTTCACCTCACTCACCTCAACTCACGTCAGTCTTCACCTCACACCACATCACCTCCTCACCTCAACTCACCTCCCAAACTTCACCTCACCTAACCACACCTTAATTCCTCACCTAAACTCCTCACCCCATATCATCTCACCTCACTTCCTCAACTAAGTTCACCTAATCACCCCGAACCTAGTCTCAATTACTCATCTCACCTCACCTCAACTCTTCACACCTCAATTCCACACCTCATGTCATCTCACTCACCTCCACTCAAATCCTCACCTCACCTAGGTCACCTCACCTCATGTCCTAAATTCACCTCACCTCATTTTCCTTCTCAACTCACCTCACCTCCCTTCATCTCAACTCAATCACTCCACGTTACCTCTCTCACCTATATTCCTCACCTCAAATCCTTAACTCACCTCACCTCATTCACCTCACCTCACCTAATTCCCCACCTCACTTCACCTCACCTCAATCACCTCACTCAACTCACATCAATTCCTTACATCACTTCCTCACTTCTCCTACTCACATCCCCTCACCTCAAGTCTTCACCTCACTTCATCATTTCACTCTCTTCACCTATCCTTAGTCAACACAAATCACTTCCTCACCTCACCTCTGCTCACCTCCTCACTTAGCCTCACCTCACTCACATCATTCAATACCTCACCTTAGCTGCTCAACTCCGCGGCAAATCAATTCCTCCTGAAATCACTCAGGTCACTTCACCTCACTCACCTCACCTCACCTCAATCCTCACCTCAGCTCACCTCCTCACCTCACCTCACACACTTCACCTCACCTCACCTCAATTCCTCACCACATGTCAACTCAAGTCCTCCTCAACTCACCTTCAGACCTCATGTAACCTCACACACCTCACCTCCTCACCCCACATAACCTCACTCACCTCCCCTCAATTCCTCAACTCACCTCACCTCTTCTTACCTCACCTCACTCACATCAATTCACCTCTCCTAACCTCAACTCACATCCTCACCTCACCTCACCTCCTGTCCTCACCTCACCTCACCTCATCTCACCTCACTTCAACTCAATTCACAACACTTCCTAAGCTCAGCTCACCTCAACCACTACACCTCACCTCACCTCAATTCCTCACTTCACCTCACCTTTTCATCTCCTCAGAGCTCACCTACTCATCTAATCTCACTCACTTCACCCAACTCATTCAATTCAACACATGTGCTCACTTCCTCATGTCACCTCACTCACCTCACTTCCCTTCAACTAACCTCGAATCATCGGACGTCACCTAACCTCACCTCACTCATTTCACCTCACCTCACCTCAATTCCTCATATTACCTCAACTCAACTCCTCACCTCACCTCAACTCCACTCCTTATGTCACCTCACCACATTTCTTCAACTCACCTAACATCATCTCACCTCATCTCACCTCGGTTCAACTTATCCCATCATGTCAACTCACCTGTCCTCAGTTCACCTCATAACTCACATCACCACAATCCTCACTCAAACCCACTTCCACAATGACATCACCTCTGTGACCTCACCTCATTTCCTCACCTCAAACACAGCACACTCACAATTCTCACCTACTCACATCTTCACCTCACCTGACCTAAACAACAAAGTTCACATCAGTGACTTCACCTAAATTCCTCGCCTCTCTCTGTCACCTCAGCTCCTCACCACACATCAACTCACTTCCTAACCTCACCTCACCTCATCTCAATTCTGCGCACCTCAAATAAACTCACTCACATCACCTCAATTCATCACCTCACATCACCTCATCTCACCTCCTCTAACCTCACCTAACTCACCTCATTCAATTCCTCACTTCACCTGCTCACCTCCTCACGTCAACTCCCCTCCTCCTCAAATCACTCACTTCACTTTGCCTCACCCAACTCACCTCACCTCCAGAACACGTTACCTCACTCACCTCACCACAATTCCGCAACTCACGAACTCACCTCACCTCACCTCACTTGAATTCCTCACCTCACTACCCCACCTCCCCTCAATTCCACACCTGTCACCTCACCTCACCTCAATTCCTCACCTCACTTCCTCACTCACCTCACCACACCTCATCTTCCCAGCTCACCTCATCTCGCTTTACTCACTTCACATCACCTCACCTCAATTCCTCTCCTTACCTCACCTCCTGTCTCCTTAGCTCCTCACCTCAATTTACATCACTCACCTCGCCTTACCTCAATCCTCACCTCACCTCACTTCCTCACCTCACCTCCCACGTCACCTCACACACTTCACCTAACCTCACTCACCTCACCTCAATTCCTCACTTCACTTCCTCACCTCACCTCACCTCCTCACCTCACATCACATTACTCACCTCACCTCAATTCCTCACCTCCTCATTTCAACTCACTTCTCATCTCAGTCACTTCACTTCAACTCCTCAACTTACCGAACATCATTCATTTCACCTCACCCCAACTTACCTCAATTCTTCACCTCACCACACCTCCTCACATCCTCAGGTCACCTCACGTCCTAACCTCACTCACTTCATTTAATTTCACTCCCCTCCCCTCCTTTCAATTCTCACCTCACCTAAACTCACCCCATCTCCTCAACTCACCCGACCTCCTAACTTCACCTCACCTCACTCCTTACCTCACTCACCTCAATTCCTCACCTCACCTTTAACTCACTTCACCTCACTCACCTCACATCTACTCACTTCACCACCTCACCTCGCCTAACCTCCACACCCCATTTCAGCTCACTCACCATACCTCATTTCTCATCTCACTTCCTCACCTCAACTCACTCACTTCACCTCACTCACTCATATCACCTCACTACAATTCCTCACCTCACCACCTCACCTAATCTTCTCACCTCAGCTCCCACCTCAATTCCACAGCTCACCCACCTCACCTCACCTCAGTTCCTCACCTCACCTCCTTTCACCTCACCTCACCTTCACAACTAACGTCACTTAACTCACGTCACCTCAATTCTTCACCACACTCCCTCACCTCACATCAACTCACTACATCACATGACCTCACCTCATCTTCTAACCTCACCTCACATCACGTCACTCACTTCAACTCAGTCATCTCACCTCACCTCAATTCCTCAACAAACCTCCTCATCCACTCAGCTCATCTCACCTCACTTAACCTCACTCACATCAACTCAAATCCTCACATCACATGCTAACCTCATGTCCCCAAACATCCTCCTCAGAACACTCACTGCATTTCAACTGACATCATTTCAATTCTCACATCACCTCACTTCCACATCACACCTCCTCACCTCACCCCACCTCACTTCAACACACCTCATGTAACCTCACCTCACATAAATTCCTCACCTCAACACCTCACCTCACCTCCACACCACATGTCATCGCATGTTCCTCACCTCACTTCCTCACCTCACTCACCTCACTTCACTTCAATTCCTCTCCTCACCTCCTCACATCACCTCACCTCAACTCAGCCACTTCAACTCTCTCACTTCAACTCACGTCAGTCTTCACCTCACACCACCTAACCTCCTCAATTCAACTCACCTCCCACACTTCTCCCCACCTCACCACAACTTAAGTCCTCACCTAAACTCCTCACCCCAACTCAACTCACTTCCTCAAATAAGTTTACCTCATCACACCGAACCTCGCCCCAATTCCTCACCTCACCAAACCTCATATCCTCACTTCAGCTCACCACCACCTAACCTCACTTATTCCACTCAACTCATTCAATTCCTCACATCACCTGCTCACTTCAAGTCACCTCACCTCCTCCTCAAATCACTCACTTCATTTCACGTCACCACCTCACATCTAAATCAACTCACCACACCTCGTCGCCTCACCTACTCACCTCACCTCACTTCAATTACTCACCTCACCTCATGTCAACACACCTCACTTAAATTCCTCAACTAATCACCTCACCTCCCCTAACCTCCACAAAACATGTCAACTCATTCAACTCACAATTCCTCTCCTCACTCACCTCATCTCACTCCACCTCACCTGACTCACCACACCTCACATTTCCTCACCTCACCAATTCTCAACCCTCACCTCACCACACAAACCTCAATTCCTCACCTCACCACACTCACCTCACCTCCTCACCTCACCTCCTCACCTCACCTCACCTCCACACCTGTCACATCATTCTCCTCACCTCAAATCCTCACTTCACATCCACAACTCAACTCACCTGACTCACCCTCAGTTCCTCACCTAAACTCAACCCCTCACCTCACCTCCACACCTCATGTCACCTCAATCACCTCACATCCCTTCCTCACCCACTTCCTCACATCAACTCCTTTCACCTCACCTCACTCACCTCACCTAACCTCAATTCATATCCTCACCTCACCGCACCTTCTCTCCTCACCTCACCTCACCTCATCTCACCTCACTTCAACTCATTTCACCACACTTCCTAAGCTCACATCACCTCACCCACTACACCTCACCTCACCTCAATTCCTCACCTCACCTCACCTCTTCATCTCCTCACAGCTCAACTACTCATCTAATCTCACTCACTTCACCCAACTCATTCAATTCAACCCATGTGCACTGTTCTTCATGTCACCTTAGTCACCTCACTTCCCTTCAACTAACCTCACCTCAATTCCTCACATTACCTCACCTCAACTCCTCACCTCACCTCAACTCCACACATTATGTCACCTCACCTCACCTCATTTCTTCAACTCACCTAACATCATCATCTTACATCATCACACCTCGCTTCAACATATCATCTCATGTCAACTCACCTCACATCACTTCACCTCATACCTCACATCACCTCAATCTTCACTAAACCCCAATTCCCCCAATGACATCTCCTCTGTGACCTCACCTCAATTCCTCACCTCCTTACCTCATCTCACCCACCGCATACTCACAATTCTCACCTCCTCACTTCCTCACCTCACCTGACCTCCACACCAAATGTCACTTCACTGAACTCACCTTAATTCCTCGCCTCTCTCCGTCACCAAAATTCTTCCCCTCAAATCAACTCACTTCCTCACCTCACCTCTCCTCATCACACTTCTGCCCACCTCAAATAACCTCATTCACATCACCTCAATTCCTCACCTCTCCTCACCTCATCTCACCTCCTCTAACCTCATTTCACTCACCTCATTCAATTCCTCACTTCACCTGTTCAAATCCTATCGTCAACACCCCTCCTCAAATCACTCACTTCACTTTGCCTCACCCACCTCATCTAATCTCCAGAACACGTCACCTCACTCACCTCACCACAATTCCTCATCTCACATCCTCACCTCAATTAACCTCACTTGAAATCCTCACCTCGCCACCTCACCTCCCCTCAACACCACACCTGTCACCTCACCTCACCTCAATTCCTCACCGCACTTCCTCACTCACCTCACCACACCTCATCTTCCCAGCTCACCTCATCTCCCCTTACTCACTTCACATCACCTCACCTCAATTCCTCTCCTTACCTCACTTCCTGTAACCTCAACTCCTCACCTCACTTCACATCACTCACCTCTCCTTACCACAATCCTCACCTCACCTCACTTCCTCACCTCACCTCCCACGTCACTACACACACTTAACCTCACCTCACTCACATACCCTCAATACCTCACTTCACTTCCTCCCATCACCTCACCTCCTCACCTCACATCACATTATTCACCTCACCTCAATTCCTCACCTCCTCTTTTCAACTCACTTCTCAACTCAGTCATTTCAATTCACCTCCTCACCTTACCTAACCTCAGTCATTTCACGTCAACCAACCTCAACTCAATTCCTCACCTCACCTCAACTCACCCCATTTCCTCACCTCAACCGACCTTCTCACCTCACCTCATCTAATTCCCCACCTCAACTCACCTCACCTCAATCACCTCACTCAACTGACCTCAATTCCTTACATCACTTCCTCAACTCTCCTCCTCACATCACCTCACCTCAAGTCTTCAGCTCAACTCACATCAGTTCACTCACTTCACCTACCCTTACTCAGCTCAAATCACTTCCTCATCCCACCTCTGCTCACCTCCTCACCCAAACTCACCTCACACACATCATTCAATTCCTCACCTTAGCTGCTCACCTCCTCGTCACATCAATTCCTTCTCAAATCACTCAGCTCACTTCACCTCACTCACCTCACCTCACCTCAATCCTCACCTCAGCTCACCTCCTCACCTCACTTCACTCACTTCAACTCACCTCACCTCAATTCCTCCCCACATGTCATCTCAAATGCTCCTCAACTCACCTCGAAACCTCATGTAACCTCACTCACCTCACCTCCTCACCCCACCTAACCTCACTCACCTCACCTCAATTCCTCAACTCACTTCACCTTTCTCACCTCACCTCACACACTTCAACTCACCCCACCTCAACCCCTAAACTCAAGTCCACTCCCCTCACTTTAATCAATTCACCTCACTCACCTCACCTACCCTCAACTCATATCCTCACCTCACCTCACCTCCTCTTCTTACCTCACCTCACCTCACCTCACCTCACTTCAACTCAATTCACCACACTTCCTAAGCTCACCTCACCTCAAATAATAAAGCTCACCTCACCTCACCTCTTCATCTCCTCACAGCTCACCTACTCATTTAATCTCACTTCACCCAACTCATTCAATTTATTCCATGTGCTCACTACCTCATGTCACCTCAATCACCTCACTTCCCTTCAACTAACATTCAATCATCAGACGTCACCTCACCTCACCTCACTCACTTCACCTCACCTCACCTCAATTCCTCACATTACCTCAACTCAAATCCTCACCTCACCTCATATCCACAACTTATGTCACCGAACCTCACCTCATTTCTTCAACTCACCTAACATCATCATCTCACCTCATCTCACCTTGCTTCAATTTATCCCCTCATGTCAACTCAACTCACCTCACTTCACCTAATACCTCACATCACCTCAATCCTCACTCAACCCCACTTACCCCAATGACATCACCTCTGTGACCTCACCTCAATTCCTCACCCTCTTTCCTAACCTCAACCACTGCACACCCACAATTCTCACTTCCTCACTTCCTCACCTGAGCTGACCTCCACACCAAATGTCACTTCAGTGACCTCACCTTAATCCTCGCCTCTCTCCCTCACCTCACATCCTCACCTCACATCAACTCACTCCCTCACCTCACCTCACCTCACTTCTGCCCACCTCAAATAACCTCACTCACATCACCTCAATTCCTCACCTCACATCACCTCATCTCACCTCCTCACACCTCACCTCACTCACCTCATTCAATTCCTCACTTCACCTGCTCACCTCCTCACGTCAACTCCGCTCGTCCTCAAATCACTCATTTCACTTTGCCTCACCCACCTCACCTCACCTCACTTGAATTCCTCACCTCACCACCTCCCCTCCCCTCAATTCCACACCTGTCACCTCACATCACCTCAATTCCATACCTCCTCATTTCAACTCACTTCTCAACTCAGTCAATTCAGTTCACCTCCTCACCTTACCTAACCTCACTCATTTCACCTCAACCCACCTCACCTCAATTCCTCACCTCACCCCGCCTCCTCACATCCTCAGGTCACCTCACGTCCTCACTTCACTCACTTAATTTCTCTAAACTCCCCTCCCCTCAATTCTCACCACACCTCAACTCACCCCATCTCCTCACCTCACTCGACCTCCTCACTTCACCTCACCTCACTCCTTACCTCACTCACCTCAATTCCTCAGTTCACCTTTAACTCACTTCACCTCACTCACCTCGCATCATCTAATTCCTCACTTCACCACATCACCTCGCCTCATCTCCAAACCTCATGTCAGCTCACTCAACATACCTCAATTATTCATCTCACTTCCTCACCTCAAGTCACTTCACCTCACATCACTCATATCATCTCACTTCAATTCCTCACCTCACCACATCACCTCATCTCCTCACCTCACCTCCCAAGTCAATTCCACAACTCACCCACCTCACCTCAGTTCCTCACCACACCACACTTCACCTCACCTCATCTTCACACCAAACGTCACTGCACTAACGTCACCTCAATGCCTCACCTCACTCCCTCACCTCACATCAACCCCCTTCCTCACCTCACCTCACCTCATCTTCTCACAAACCTCACATCACGTCACTCACTTCAACAAAGTAATCTCACCTCACCTAAATTCCTAAACTCACCTCCTCATCCCCTCAGCTCAGCTCACCTCACTTAACCTCACTCACATCACCTCAAAACCTCACCTCCCATGCTAACTTCATATCACCTCACATCCTCCTCAAAAAACTCCATTTCATGTCACATAATATCAATCCACACCTCACCACACTTCCTCATCTCACCTCCACACCTCACCTCACCTCACTTCAACACACCTCATGTAACCTCACCTCACTTAAATTCCTCACCTCAACACGTCACCTCACCTCCACAGCACATGTCACTTCATGCACCTCACCTCACTTCCTCACCTCTCTCACCTCACTTCACTTCAATTCCTCTCCTCATCTCCTCACATCACCTCAACTCAACTCTGCCACTTCACCTCACTCACCTCAACTCACGTCAGTCTTCACCTCACACCAACTCACCTCCTCAAGTCAACTCACATCACACACTTCACCTCACCTCATCACACCTTAATTCCTCACCTAAACTCCTCACCCCACCTCACCTCACTTCATCAACTAAGTTTACCTCATCAAACCGAACCTCGCCTCAATTCCGCACCTCACCACACCTCATCTCCTCACTTCAGCTCACCACCTCACCTAACCTCACTTATTCAACTCAAATCATTTAATTCCTCACCTCACCTGCTCACTTCAAGTCACCTCAACTCCTACTCAAATCACTCACTTCGTTTCAGGTCACTCACCTCACATCTAAATCACCTCACCACAATTCCTCACCTCAAATACTCACCTCACCTCACCTCAATTCCACACCTAACCTCATGTCACCACACCTCACTTAAATTCCCAACTAACCACCTCACCTCATATAACCTCCACAAACATGTCACCGCATTCAACTCACAATTCCTCACCTCACTCACCTCACCTAACTCCACCTCACCTCACACACAACACCTCACAATCCTCACCTGAACACTTCATCTCACCCCTCACCTCACCACACACACATCATTTCCTCCCCTCACCACACTCACCTCACCTCCTCATCTCACCTCACTCCTCACCTGTCACCTCATTCTTCTCACCTCATATCCTCACTTCACATCCTCAACTCAACTCACCTAAATCACCCTCAGTTCCTCACCTAATCTCAACTCCTCACCTCACCTTCACATGTCATGTCATCTCACTCACCTCACCTCCCTTCGTCACCCACTTCCTCACATCACCTCCTTTCACCTCACCTCACTCACCTCACCTCCATTCTTCATCTCACTTCACTTCCACTTCTCAGCACACCTCACCTCCTCTCCTCACCTCACTCACCTCAATCACCACACCTCACAATTCCAGACCTCAATCACCACACCTCACAATTCCTCACCTCACCATTCTTCATCTCCTCAGGTCCACTCACCTCAACTAACCCCACGTGACCTCACCTCTATTCCTCACCTCATTTCACCTTTTCACCACACCTCAACTCACTCACATCACCTCAATTCAACTAACTTCAACTCATCTCACATCAACTCACCTCACTTCACCTCACCTCAATTCCCCACCTAACTTCACCTCAACTCACCTCATTTTAATTCAACACACCTCAACTCACCTTCTCACCTCACTTCACTCCTCACCTCACACACCTCAAATCCTCACCTCAATTCAGCTCCTCACATCACCTCACTTCGCTCACTTCAACCCACCTCACTCACCTCACCTTTCCTCAATTCCTAACCTCACCTCCTCATTGTCTTGTTACTTTCTCTGTTAACCTCACCAAATCTTCTCACCTCAACTCACCTCACTCACTTTACCTCACCTCACCTAAATACCTCACCACACCTTACCCAAACTCATCTCACATCAACCCACCTCCACACCTCCCCTCACCCCACTCCCTTCAATTCAACTCACATCACATCACCTCAATCCTCACCTCACCTCTTCACCTCACCTCAGCTACTTACCATTCAGCTAACCTCAATCAACTCACCTCATGTAAATTCCTCACCTCAACTCCTTACCTCACGCCACCTCAACAGTGATCTCAATTTCTCACCTCACCACCCCATCTCAATTCACGTGACCTCCAAAACTCACACCTCACTCACATCACCTCACCTCGCTTACCTCACCTCAATTCTTCACCACAATGCACCTCATCTCACCTCACTCAGCGAATCAAGCCTCATTTCCTCATCTCACCACATCACTTCCTCTCCACACCAGACCTCATTAATTGAACCTCACCTCAATTCCTTCTTCTCCTCCTACCTCACCTCACCTCACTCCCCACACCTCACCTCAATTGCTCACCCCATCTCCTCACCTCCTCACATCACCTCACCTCAACTCAGCCACTTCACCTCACTCACCTCAAATCACGTCAGTCTTCAACTCACACCACTTCACCTCCTCAAATCACTTCACCTCTTCACCACACCTAAACTCACTCACATCACCTCACTGCAACTAACCTCACCTCATCTCACGTCACCTCACCTCACTTCACCTCACCTCAATTCCTCACCTAATGTCACCTCAACTCACCTCATTTTACGTCAACTCACCTCAACTCACCTTCTCACCTCACTTCACACCTCACCTCATGCACCTCAAATCCTCACCTCTGTTCACCTCCTCATATCACCTCACTTCGCTCGCTTCAACCCACCTCACTCACCTCACCTTACCTCAATTCCTCACCTCACCTCCTCCTCATCTCGTCACTTTATTAACCTCACCAAATTTTTCACCTCACCTCACCTCACTCACTTTACCTCAACTCACCTTAATACGTCACCACACCTTACCCAAATTCATCTCTCTTCAACCCACCTCCTCTCCTCACATCACCCCACTCACTTCAATTCACCTCACATCACATCACCTCAATCCTCACATCACCTCCTCACCTCACCTCAGCTTCTTACCTGTCAGCACACCTCAATCAACTCACCTCATGTCAATTCCTCACCTCAACTCCTTACCTCACGTCACCTCACCAGTGATCTCAATTGCTCAACTCACCACCACATCTCACCTCACGTGACCTCCACAACTCACACCTCACTCACTTCACCTCACCTCACTTATCTCACCTCTTTTTCACCACAATGCACCTCATCTCACCTCACATAAACAAGCCTCAATTCCTCATCTCACCACATCACCTCCTCACCACACCAGACTTCTTTAACTCAACCTCACCTCAATTCCTACTTCTCCTCCTACCTCACCTCACCTCACTCCCCACACCTCACCTCAATTATTCACCCCATCTCCTCACCTCCTCACATCACCTCACCTCAACTCACCCACTTCACCTCACTCACCTCAACTCATGTCACTCTTCAGCTCACACCACTTCACCTCCTCAACTCAACTCACCTCCCACACTTCAGTTCAACTCACCACACCTTAATTCCTCACCTAAACTCCTCACCCCCTCTCACCTCACCTCACTTCCTCAACTAAGTTCACCTCATCAAACTGCACCTCGCCTCATTTCCTCATCTCTCCTCACCTCACCTCTTAATACCTCACCTCCAAACCTCATGTAACCTCACTCAGCTCAACTCCTCAACCCACCTAACCTCACTCACCTCACCTCAATTAGTCATCTCACCTCAACTCTTCTCACCTCACCTCACTCACTTCAACTCACCTCACCTCAACTCATAAACTCAAGTCCACTCACCTCACTTTACTCATTTCAACTCACTCACCTAAACTAAACTCAACTTATATCCTCACCCACCTCACCTCCTATTCTCACCTCACCTCACCTCATCTCACCTCACTTAAACTCAATTCACCTCACTTCCTAAGCTCACCTCACCTCACCCAATACAGCTCACCTCACCTCAATTCCTCACCTCACCTCACCTCTTCATCTCCTCACAGCTCACCTACTCATCTTATCTCACTCACTTCACCCAACTCATTCAATTCAACAAATGTGCTCACTTCCTCTTGTCACCTCACTCACCTCACTTCCCTTCAACTAACCTCGAAACATCGGACGTCACCTCACCTCACCTCATTCACTTCAGCTCACCTCACCTCAATTCCTCACATTACTTCACCTCAACTCCTCACCTCACCTCAACTCCACACCTTATGTCACCTCACCTCCCATTTCTTCAACTCACCTAAAATCATCCTCTCACCTCATCTCACATCGCTTCAACTTATCCCCTCATGTCAACTCACCTCACCTCACTTCACCTCATACCTAACATCACCTCAATCCTCACTCAACCCCACTTCGCCCAATGACATCACCTCTGTGACCTCACCTCAATTCCTCACCTCACCCACTGCACACTCACAATTCTCAACTCCTCACATCCTCTCTCCACCTGTCCTCCACATCAAATGTCACATCAGTGACCTCACTTTAATTCCTCGCCCCTCTCCTTCACCTCAACTCCTCACCTCACATCAAATCACTTCCTCATCTCACCTAACCTCATCTCACTTCTGCACACCTCAAATAACCTCACTCACATCACCTCAATTCCTCACCTCACCTCACCTCCTCTAACCTCACCTCACTCACCCCATTCAATTCCTCACTTCACCTGCTCACCTCCTCACGTCAACTCCACTCCTCCTCAAATCACTCACTTCACTTTGCCTCACCCACCTCTCCTCATCTCCAGAACACGTTACCTCACTACCTCACCACAATTCCGCATCACACTTGCTCACCTCACCTCAACTCACTTGAAATCCTCACCTCACCACCTCACCTCCCCTTTATTTCACACCTGTCACATCACCTCACCTAAATTCCACAACTCACTTCCTCACTCACCTCACCACACCTCATCTTCCCAGCTCACCTCATCTCCCTTTACTCACTTCACATCACCTCACCTCAATTCCCCTCCTTACGTCACCTCCTGTATCCTCAACTCCTCACCTCAATTTACATCTCTCAACTCACCTTACCTCAATCTTAACCTCACCTCACTTCCTAACCTCACCTCGCACGTCACCTCACTTATTTCACCTCACCTCACTCACCTCACCTCAATTCCTCACTTCACTTCCTCACCTCACCTCACCTCCTCACCTCACATCACATTACTCACCACACCACAATACCTCACCTCCTCATTTCAACTCACATCTAAACTCTGTCACTTAACTTCACCTCAATTACCTAACCTCACTCATTTCACCTCACCCCACCTCACCTCAATTTCTCACCTCACACCACCTCCTCACATACTCAGGCCACCTCACGTCCTCAACTCACTCACTTCATTTAATTTCACTCACCTGACCTCCCCTCAATTCCCACCTCACCTAAACTCACCCCATCTCCTCAACTCACCCGACCTCCTCACTTCATCTCACCTCATTCCTTACCTCACTCACCTCAATTCCTCACCTCAATTTTAACTCACTTTACCTCACTCACCTCACATCATCTAATTACTCATTTCACCACCTCACCTCGCCTCACATCCACACCTCATTTCATCTCACTCAACGTATCTCAATTCCTCATCTCACTTCCTCAACTCAAGTCACTCACTTCACCACACCTCACTTCAATTCCTCACCTCACCTCCTCACATCATCTCCTCACCTCACTTCCCACCTCAATTCCACAACTCACCCACCTCACCTCACTTCAGTTCCTCACCCCACCCTCACCTCACCTCACCTTCACACCTAACGTCACTTCCCTCACGTCACCTCAATTCCTCACCTCACTCCCTCACCTCACATCAACTCACTTCCTCACCTCACCTCACTTCATCTTCTCACCTCACCTCACATCACGTCACTCACTTAAACTCAGTCATCTCAACTCACCTCAATTCCTCACCTCACCTCCTCATCCCCTCAGCTCATCTCACCTCAGTTAACCTCACTCACATCACCTCAAATCCTCACCTCACATGCTAACCTCATGTCCCATCACATCCTCCTCAGAACACTCACTTCATTTCACCACACATCATCTCAATCCTCACCTCACCTCACTTCCACATCTGACCTCCTCACCACAACCCACCTCACTTCAACACACCTCATGTAACCTCACCTCTCTTAAATTCCTCACCTCAACACCTCACCTCACCTCCACACCACATGTCAACACATGCACCTCACCTCAATTCCTCACCTCACTCAGCTCACTTCACTTCAATTACTCTCCTGACCTCCTCACTTCACCTCACCTCAACTCAGCCACTTCACCTCACTCACCTCAACTCACGTCAGTCTTCACCTCACCCCACCTCACCTCCTCACCTCAATTCAACTCCCACATTCTCCCCACCTCACCACAATTTAATTCCTCACCTAAACTCCTCACCCCAACTCACCTCACTTCCTCAACTAAGTTTACCTCATCACACCGAACCTCGCCTCAATTCCTCACCTCACCACACCTCATCTCCTCACTTCAGCTCACCACCTCACCTAACCTCACTTATTCCCTCAACTCATTCAATTCCTCACCTCACCTGCTCACTTCAAGTCACCTCACCTCTTCCTCAAAACACTCACTTCATTTCACGTCACTCACCTCACATCTAAACCACCTCACCACACCGCCTCACCTAATCTACTCACCTCACCTCACTTCAATTCCTCACCTCACCTCATGTCACCACACCTCACTTAAATTCCTCAACTAACCACCTCACCTCACCTAAACTCCACAAAACATGTCACCTCATTCAACTCACAATTCCTCACCTCACTCACCTCACCTCACTCCACCTCACCTCACTCACCACACCTCACAATTCCTCACCTCACCATTTCACCTCAACCCTCACCCCACCACACACACCTCAATTCCTCACCTCACCACACTCAACTCACCTCCTCACCTTACATCCCCTGCACACCTGTCACCTCATTCTCCTCACCTCAAATCCTCACTTCACATCCTAAACTCATCTCACCTCACTCACCCTCAGTTCCTCACCTACCCTCAACTCCTCACCTCACCTACACACCTCATGTTACCTCACTCACCTCACCTCCCTTCCTCACCCACTTCCTCACATCACCTATTTTCACCTCACCTCACTCACCTCACCTCCCTTCTTCAACTCACCTCACTTCCACTTCTCAGCACACAGCACCTCCTCACCTCACTCACTCACCTCAATCACCGCACCTCACAATTCCTCACCTCAATCACCGCACCTCACAATTCCTCACCTCACCACTCCTCATTTCCTCATGTCCACTCACCTCACCTCACCCCACGTCACCTAACCTCAATTCCTCACCTCACTTCACCTCTTCAGCACACCTCAACTCACTCACCTCACCTCACTTCAACTAACCTCACCTCATCTCACGTCACCTCACCTCATTTCACCTAACCTCAATTCCTCACCTAACGTCACCTCAACTCACCTCATTTTATTACAACTCACCTTACCTCACCATCTCACCTCACTTCACACCACAGCTCACGCACCTCAAATCCTCACCTCAATTCACTTCCGAACATCACCTCACTTCGCCCGCTTCAACCAAACTCACTCACCTCACCTTTCCTCAATTCCTAACCTCTCCTCCTCCTCATCTCGTCACTTTATTAACCACACCAAATCTTCTCACCTCACCTCAACTCACTCTCTTTACCTCACCTCACCTAAATACGTCACCACACCTTACCCAAACTCATCTTAAATCAACCCACCTCCTCACCTCAACTCACCCCACTCACTTCAATTCACCTCACATCACATCACCTCAATCCTCCCCTCACCTCCTCAAATCACCTCAGCTACTTACCTGTCAGCTTACCTCTATCATCTCACGTCATGTCAATTCCTCACCTCAACTCCTTACCTCATGTCACCTCACCAGTGATTTCAATTCCTCACCTCACCTCCCCATCTCACCTCACGTGACGTCCAAAACTCACACCTCACTCACTTCACCTCACCTCACTTACCTCAACTCACTTCTTCACCACAATGCAACTCATCTCACCTCACACACCTAAACAAGCCTCAATTCCTCATCTCACCACATCACCTCCTCACCACACGAGACCTCAGTAACACAACCTCACCTCAATTCCTACTTCTCCTCCTACCTCACCTCACCTCACTCCCCACACCTCACCTCAATTGCTCAACCCATCTCCTCACCTCCTCACATCACCTCACCTCAACTCAACCACTTCACCTCCCTCACCTCAACTCACGTCAGTCTTCACCTCACAGCACTTCACCTCCTCAACTCAACTCACCTCCCACACTTCACCTCACCTCACCACACCTTAATTTCTCACTTAATCTCCTCACACCAACTCACTTCACTTCACTTCCTCAACTAAGTTCACGTCATCACACCACACCTCGCCTCAATTCCTCATCTCTCCTCACATCAACACTTCACACCTCACCTCCAAACCTCATGTAACCACACTCACCTCACCTACTCACCCCACCTAACCTCACTCCCCTCACATCAATTCCTCAACTCACCTCACGACTTCTCA
The DNA here is from genome assembly GCA_032199065.1 of Smutsia gigantea. Lineage (NCBI taxonomy): Eukaryota > Metazoa > Chordata > Mammalia > Pholidota > Manidae > Smutsia > Smutsia gigantea. The sequence goes on along the minus strand of JAVSCE010008129.1, from coordinate 102,725 downwards.
CCTCACCTCACAAACTTCAAATCACCTCACCTCAACTCCTAAAATCAAGTCCACTCACCTCACTTTACTCACTTCACCTCACTCACCTTACCTAACCTCAACTCATATCCTCACCTCACCTCCTCACCTCACCTCTTCTCACCTCACTTCAACTCAATTCAGCACACATCCTAAGCTCACCTCACCTCACCAATACAGCTCACCTCACCTCAATTCCTCACCTCACCTCACGTCTTCATCTCCTCACAGCTCAACTACTCATCTAATCTATCTCACTTCACACAACTCATTTAATTCAACCCATGAACTCACTTCCTCATGTCACCTCAATCACCTCCCATCCTTTCAACTACCCTCGAATCTTCAGACGTCAACTCAACTCACCTAACTCACTTCACCTCACCTCACCTCAATTCCTCACATTACCTCACCTCAACTCCTCACCTCACCTGAAATCCACAGCTTATGTCACCTAACCTCACCTCATTTATTCAACTCACCTAACATCATCTCACCTCCTCTCATCTCGCTTCAACTTATCCCCTCATTTCAACTCACCTCACATCACTTCACCTCATACCTCACATCACCTCAATCCTCACTCAATCCCACTTCCCCAAGACATCACCTTGTGACCTCACCTCAATTCCTCACCCTATTTCCTCACCTCATCCAATGCACACTCACATTTCTCACCCCCTCACATCCTCACCTCACCTGACCTCCACACCAAATGTCACTTCACTGACCTCTCCTTAATTCCTCACCTCTTTCCCTCTCCTCACCTCCTCACCTCACATCAACACACTTCCTCAACTCACCTCACCTCATATCACTTCTGCACACCTCAAATAACCTCACTCACATCACCTCAATTCCTCACCTCACCTCACCTCATCTCACCTCCTCTAAACTTACCTCACTCACCTCATCCAATTCCTCACTTAACCTGCTCACCTCCTCACGTCAACTCCACTCCTCCTCAAATCACTCACTTCACTTTGCCTCACCAGCCTCAACTCACCTCACAACATGTCACCTCACTCAACTCACCACAATTCCTCAACTCACTTCCTCACCACACCTCACTTGAATTCCTCACCTCACCACCTCACCTCCCCTCAATTCCACACCTGTCACCTCACCTCACCTCAATTCCTCACCTCACTTCCTCACTCAGCTACCCACACCTCATCTTCCCAGCTCACCACATCTCCCCTCACCCACTTCACATCACCTAACCTCAATTCCTCTCCTTGCCACACCTCCTCATGTCACCCCAACTCCTCACCTCAGTTCACTTCACACACCGCGTTTTACCTCAATCTTCACCTCACCTCACTTCCTCACCTAACCTCCCAAGTCACCTCACACACTTGAAATCACCTCACCTCACCTCAATTCCTCACTTCACTTCCTCACCTCACCTCACCTCCTCACCTCAAATCAAATTACTCACCTCACCTCAATTCCTCACCTCCTCATATCAACTCACTTCTCAACTCAGTCATTTCACTTCACCTCTTCACCTTACCTAACCTCACTCTCTTCACCTCACCCCACCTCACCTCAATTCCTCACCTCACCCCACCTCCTTACGAACTCAGGGCACCTCACGTCCTCACCTCACTCACTTCATTTAAATTCACTCACCTCACTTCACCTCAATTCCTCACTACATTTCATCTAACCTCACCTCATCCAACCTCACCTCTCCTCACCTCAATTCCTCACCACCACAAATCAACTCCTCACCTCCACTCACCTCCACCCCTCATGTCACCTCACTCTCCTAACCTCAATTCTTCACCTCACTTCCTCATCTCATCTCTTCACCTCACCTCACCTCATTCATCTCAATACACTTCCTCAACTCACGTCACTTCATTTCCTCATCTCACCTCAACTTACTTAATCACTTCACCACACCTCAGCTCACCTCCTAATCTCATGTTCACTCACGTCAGCTTACTCACTTCACCTCACATAACCTCAATCCTGAACTCATCCAACCTCCACAAATGAGGACACCTAAGTCACATCATCTCAATTCCTCACCACCCTTCACCTAAATACCTCACTTCACCTCACACTCACCTAAATTCTTCACCTCACCTCAATTCGTCAACTCACCTCAACTCTTCATCTCCTCACAGCTCACCTACTCATCTAATCTCACTCACTACACCCAACTCATTCAATTCAACACATGGGCTCACTTCCTCATGTCATCTCATTCACCTCACTTCCCTTCAACTAACATCAAATCATCGGATGTCCCCTCACCTCAACTCACTCACTTCAACACACCTCACCTCAATTCCTCACATTAACTCACCTCAACTCCTCACCTCACATCACTTCATTTCTTCAACTCAACTAACATCATCATCTCACCTCATCTCAACTCGCTGCAAATTATCCACACATGTCAACTCACCTCACCTCACTTCACCTCATACCTCACATCACCTCAATCCTCACTCAACAACACTTCCCCCAATGACATCACCTCTGTGACCTCACCTCAATTCCTCAACTCCTTACCTCACCTCACCCACTGCACACAAACAATTCTCACCTCCTCACTTCCTCACATAAAGAGACCTCCACACCAAATGTCACTTCACTGACCTCACCTTAATTCCTCGCCTCTCTCCCTCACCTCAGCTACTCACCTCACATCAACTCACTTCCTCACCTCACATCACCTCACTTGAATTCCTCACCTCACCACCTCACCTCCCCTCAATTCCAAACCTGTCACAACAACTCACCTCAATTCCTCTCCTTACCTAACCTCCTCATATTACCTCAACTCCCCACCTCACTTCACATCACTCACCTCGCCTTACCTCAATCCTCATCTCACCTAACTTCTTCAACTCACCTCCCAAGTCACCTCACACACTTCACCTCACCTCACCCACCTCACCTCAATTCCTCACCTCTCTTCCTCACCTCACATCTTCGCCTCACGTCACCTCATTCATCTCAACTCACTTCCTCAACTCACGTCACTTCATTTCCACACCTCACCTCACCTTAAATAAATCACTTCACCACACCACAGCTCACCTCCTAATCTCATGTCCACTCACCTCAGCTTACTCACTTCACCTCACATAACCTCAATACAGAACTCATCCCACCTCCAAAATGGGTCTACTTCCGTCACCTCATCTCAGTTCCTCACCACCCCTGATCTCCGTCCCTCACCTCAACTCACATTCACCTCAATTCCTCACCTCACCTCAATTCCTCAACTCACCTCACCTCCACACTTAATGTCACTCCACTCACGTCACCTAAATTCCTCCCCTCACTCCCTCACCTCACATCAGCTCAATTCATCACCTCACCTAAACTCATCTTCTCACTTCACCTCACATCAAGTCACTCACTTCAACTCAGTTATCTCACCTCACCTCAATTCCTCACTTCACCTCCTTATCCCCTCACCCCAGCTCATCTCAATTAACGTCACTTACGTCACCTCAAATCCTCACTTCACATGCTCACCTCATGTCACCTCATATTCTACTCAAAACACTCACTTCATTTCACCTCACATCATCTCAATCCTCACCTCACCTCACTTCCTCATCTCAAATCCTCACCTCAACACACCTCACGTAACCTCACTTCACTTAAATTCCTCAACTCACCAACTCACCTCAACTCCACAACACATGTCAACTCATTCACCTCACCTCACTTCTTCACCTCACACACCTCACCTCACTTCAATTCCTCTCCTCACCTGCTCACATCACCTCAGGTCAACTCAGCCACTTCACCTCACTCATCTAACTCATGTCAGTCTTCACCTCACACCACCTGACCTCCTGACCTCAACTCACCTCCCACACTTCAGCTCATCTCAACACAAATTAATTCCTCACCCAAACTCCTCACCCAACCTCACTTCACTTCCTCATCTAAGTTTACCTCCTCACAACGAAGCTTGCCTCAATTGCTCACCTCACCACACATAATCTTCTCACTTCAGCTCACCATCTCACCTACCCTCAATTATTACACTAAACTCATTCAATTCCTCACCTCACCTGTTCACTTCAAGTCACCTCAACTCCTCCTCAAATCACCCACTTCATTTCACATCACTAACCTCACATATAAATCACCTCACCAGAGACTTCCGGGAAGGTGGCGGTGTGAGCAGGGCGGCAGAAATCTCCTCCGAACTCTATTTATCAACGAAAACACAGAAAATACATCTATTCCTAAAAGAGAGTCGAGAATACACAGGAAATTACACAGCGTGCAGCTGCACCCGAGAGGACAAGGCACCCAAATAGGTGGTCTTAAAGAGCCCAGCTGACACACGTGGCAACAATCAGTGACCAAAATAGACAGCCTTGAAAAGACAGAGGAATATGGTTCAGACCAAAATCAACCAGACAACCGCAGAGAGGGAGTATGAAGGGATGGAAATGCACAGCCTCCCTGAAAAAGAATTTATTATAAAAGTCATTACCATGCTGATGGACCTACAGAGAAATGTGCAAAAGCTGAGGAAGGAAGTGAGGGAATTGAGGAAAGACAATACAGAAATCAGACAAGCGATCGACGGGCTTAACAGCAGAATGGATGAGATGCGAGAGACTGTTAATGGAATAGAAAACAGAAAACAGGAGTACAGAGCAGCTGAGGAAGAGAGAGATAAAAGGATTTCTAGGAATGAAAGATTAAGAGAACATTGTGACCAAACCAATCGGAACAATATTCGCATGATAGGATTACCAGAGGAAGAAGAGAGAGAAAAAGGGATAGAAAGTGTCTTTGAAGAAATAATTGCTGAAAACTTTCCCTCGCTGGGGAAGGAAATAGTCTCGCAGTCCACCGAAGCTCATAAATCTCCCAACACAAATGACCCAAGGAAGACAACAACAAGACACATAATAATTAAGATGGCAAAGATCAAAGATACAGACAGGGTATTAAATGCAGCTAGAGAGAGAAAAAAGATCACCTACAAAGGAAAACCCATCAGACTCTCATCAGACTTCTCAACAGCAACCTTACAGGCCAGAAGAGAATGGCATGATATATTTAACGTAAAGAAACAAAAGGGCCTCGAACCAAGAATATTGTATCCAGCACGATTATCATTTAAATATGACGGAGGGATTAAACAATTTCCAGATAAACGAAATTTAAGAGAATTTGCGTCTCATAAACCACCACTACAGGATATCTTAAATGGAATGCTCTAGAAGGAAGCACACCTAAAGCTAAAAAGATGTCACCAGACAAAAAAAAATGATAGCAAAGAAAGCACACCATCTAAATACCAACTAAAGGGAAAGAATAAAACAACGATTATAGAAAGAATGGAGGAGGAGGAATAAGAAGGGAGAGAAAGAAAGAAACAACAGACTGTGTTTTCAATAACATAAAAAGAAAGTTAAGTTAGATTGTTAGATAGTAAAGAAGCAACCCTTGAACCCTTGGCAACCACGAATCTAAAGCCAGCAATGGCAATAAATACATACCTATCAATAATCACCCTAAATGTTAATGGACTGAATGCACCAATCAAAAGACACAGAGTAACCAAATGGATAAAAAAGCAAGACCTATCTATATGCTGCCTACAAGAAACTCACCTCAAACCCAAAGATATACACAGACTAAAATTGAAGGGGTGTAAAAAGATATTTCATGCAAACAACAAGGAGAAAAAAGCCGGTGTTGCAGTACTTGTATCAGACAAAATAGACTTCAAAATGAAGAAAGTAGCAAAAGATAAAGGAGGACATTACATAATGATAAAGGGGTCAGTCCAACAAGAAGATATAATCATTATAAATATATATGCACCCAATGCAGGAGCGCCAGCATATGTGAGACAAATACAAACAGAATTAAAGGAGAAAATAGACAGCAATGCATTCATCTTAGGAGACTTCAACACACCACTCACTCCAGAGGACAGATCAACAAGACAGAAAATAAGTAAAGACACAGAGGCACTGAACAACACACTAGAACTGATGGACCTAACAGACATCTACAGAACTATACACCCAAAAGCAACAGGATATACATTCTTCTCAAGTGCACATGGAACATTTTCAAGAATAGACCACATACTAGGCCACAAAAAGAACCTCAGTAATTTCAAAAATATTGAAATCCTACCAACCACCTTCTCAGATCACCAAGGTATAAAACTAGAAATAAATTTTAGAAAGAAATCAAAAAGGCTCACAAATACATGGAGACTTAACAACACTCTCCTAATTAATCAATGGGTTAACGACCAAATCAAAACAGAAATCAAAGAATATATGGAGACTAATGACAACAAAACACAAAGCCACAAATTCTGTGGGACGCAGCAAAGGCAGTTCTAAGAGGTAAGTATATTGCAATCCAGGCCTATTTAAAGAAGGAAGAACATTCCCAAATGAATAGTCTAAAGACACAATTACTGAAATTGGAAAAAGAAGAACAATGAGGCCCAAAGTCACCAGAAGGAGGGACATAATAAAGATTAGAGAAGAAATAAATAAAATTGAGAAGAATAAAACAATAGAAAAAATCAATAAAACCAAGAGCTGGTTCTTCGAAAAAATAAACAAAATAGATAAACCCTTAGCCAGACTCATTAGAGAAAAAGAGAATCTACACACATAAACATAATCAGAAATGAGAAAGGAAAATCACGACAGACCCCACAGAAATATAAAGAATCATAAGAGAATATTATGAGACTCTATATGCTAACAAGCTGGAAAACATAGAAGAAATGGACAACTTCTTAGAAAAATACAACCTTCCAAGACTGACCAAGCAAGAAACAGAAAAATTAAACAGACCAATCACCAGTGACGAAATCGAATTTTTAATCAAAAAACTACCCAAGAACAAAACCCCTGGGCCTGATGGATTCACCTCTGAATTCTACCAGACATATAGAGAAGAAATAACACTGATACTCCTTAAAGTTTTCCAAAAAATAGAAGAGGAGGGAATACTTCCAAACTCATTCTATGAAGCCAGCATCACTCTAATACCAAAACCGGGCAAAGACCTCACCAAAAAAGAAAATTACAGACCAATATCCCTGATGAACGTAGATGCAAAAATACTCAACAAAATATTAGCAAACCGAATTCAAAAATACATCAAGAGGATCATACACCATGATCAAGTGGGATTCATCCCAGGGATGCAAGGATGGTACAACATTCGAAAATCCATCAACATCATCCACCACATCAACAAAAAGAAGAACAAAAACCACATGATCATCTCCATAGATGCTGAAAAAGCATTTGACAAAATTCAGCATCCATTCCTGATTAAAACTCTCAACAAAATGGGTATAGAGGGCAAGTACCTCAACATCATAAAGGCTATATATGACAAACCCACAGCTAACATCATACTTAACGGCGAGACGCTGAAAGCTTTTCATCTAAGATCGGGAACAAGACAAGGATGCCCACTCTCTCCACTGTTATTCAACATAGTACTGGAGGTCCTAGCCACAGCAATCAGACAAAACAAAGACATACAAGGCATCCAGATTGGTAAAGAAGAAGTCAAATTGTCACTATTTGCAGATGACATGATACTGTACATAAAAAACCCTAAAGATTCCATTCCAAAACTACTAGAACTAATATCTGAATTCAGCAAAGTTGCAGGATACAAAATTAACACACAGAAATCTGTTGCTTTCCTATACACTAATGATGAACTAACAGAAAGAGAAATCAGAAAAACAATTCCATTCACAATTGCATCAAAAAGAATAAAATACCTAGGAATAAACCTAACGAAGGAAGTGAAAGACCTGTACTCTGAAAACTACAAGACACTCCTAAGAGAAATTAAAGAGGACACTAACAAATGGAAATGCATCCCATGCTCTTGGCTAGGAAGAATAAATATTGTCAAAATGGCTATACTACCTAAAGCAATCTACAGATTCAATGCAATCCCTATCAAACTACCAACAGCTTTCTTCAATGAACTGGAACAAATAATTCTAAAATTCATATGGAACCACAAAAGACCCCGAATAGCCAAAGCAATCCTGAGAAGGAGGAATAAAACAGGGGGAATTACACTCCCTGACTTCAAGCTCTACTACAAAGCCACAGTAATCAAGACAATTTGGTATTGGCACAAAAACAGACCCACAGACCAGTGGAACAGAATAGAAAATCCAAACATTAACCCAAACATATACAGTCAATTAATATTTGATAAAAGTGCCTTGGATATACAATGGGGAGATGACAGCCTCTTCAGCAGCTGGTGTTGGAAAAACTGGACAGCTACATGTAAGAGAATGAAATTGGACTACTGTCTAGCCTCATACACAAAGGTAAACTCAAGGTGGATCAAAGACCTGAATGTAAGTCATGAAACCATAAAACTCTTAGAAAAAAACATAGGCAAAAATCTCTTGGACATAAACATGAGCAACTTCTTCATGAACATATCTCCCCGGGCAAGGGAAACAAAAGCAAAAATGAACAAGTGGGACTATATCAAGCTGAAAAGCTTCTGTACAGCAAAGGACACCATCAGTAGAACAAAAAGACATCCTACAGTATGGGAGAATATATTCATAAAAAACGTATCTGATAAAGGGTTGACATCCAAAATATATAAAGAACTCATGCACCTTAACAAACAGAAAGCAAATAATCCAATTAAGAAATGGGCAGAGGACATGAATAGACACTTCTCCAAAGAAGAAATTCAGATGGCCAACAGGCACATGAAAAGATGCTCCACATCGCTAATCATCAGAGAAATGCAGATTAAAACCACAATGAGATATCACCTCACACCAGTGAGGATGGCCAACATCCAAAACACAAACAACAACAAATGTTGGCGAGGATGTGGAGAAAAGGGAACCCTCCTACACTGCTGGTGGGACTGCAAATTAGTTCAACCATTGTGGAAAGCAGTATGGAGGTTCCTCAAAAAACTCAAAATAGAAATACCATTTGACCCAGGAATTCCACTCCTAGGAATTTACCCTAAGAATGCAGCAGCCCAATTTGAAAAGGACAGATGCACCCCTATGTTTATTGCAGCACTATTTACAATAGCCAAGAAATGGAAGCAACCTAAGTGTCCATCAGTAGATGAATGGATAAAGATGTGGTACATATACACAATGGAATATTATTCAGCCATAAGAAGAAAACAAATCCTACCATTTGCAACAACATGGATGGAGCTAGAGGGTATTATGCTCAGTGAAATAAGCCAAGCCGAAAAAGACAAGTATCAAATGATTTCACTCATATGTGGAGTATAAGAACAAAGAAAAAATACTGAAGGAACAAAACAGCAGCAGACTCACAGAACCCAAGAACGGACTAATAGTTACCAAAAGGAAAGGGACTGGGGAAAATGGGCGGGAAGGGAGGGATAAGAGGGAAAAAGGGGCATTACGATTAGCAGATGTAATGTTGGGGGGGCACGGGGAGGGCAGTACAACTCAGAGAAGACAAGTAGTGATTCTGTAACATCTCACTACACTGATGGACAGTGACTGTAATGGGGTTGGTGGGGGGGACCTGATGAAGGGGTAGTTTAATAATCGTAATATTGCACATGTAATTGTAAATTAATGATAATAAAATAAATTATATTAAAAAAAAAGAGTCATTGCATAATCTTTTGCAGTTACTGAAGCTTGATGTTGACATTTAGGATTTCCCTGCAGTGTGGGGAAGTAGGTACTTTAATACACTGCGGGTGAGGGTATAAACCTACCCCCACTGGACTGAGAATACACTTGTACAAATGTATCAAGGTTTAAAATGGACATACCCTCTCTTGAAGAAAATTTACTCTTGAAGAAAATTAACTCTCACACGTGAGAATTTAAGGGGATAATCAGACAAGTACACAAAGACGTTAAGAACAAGGGAAAAATATAAATAAGTGTGGGAGGGAAACATTAAAGAAAAAGTTTATCCATGACCTCATATTTATCCATACAATGCACCACTATGCAGACATTAAAAAGGATGACAGTCACTAGAAATGGTTTATCTTACGTATGAAAAAACCAAACAGGCTGCAAAACACTTGTGATGCCACTGGCATGAAGTTACCCATCGATGGATCTGCATGTCCAAATGTGCTTCTAGGCATAGAGATGATGGCACGTAGCTATCTCTGAAACAGACTTGGGGGCGGTTTCTCAATTTTTCCATTCTCTACAACAAGCATGTATTATATTTGCATATTGGGAAAGCTTAACAATATTAAAATGTTTTCACCTAATAAAATACTCCGGCCACCTGAAAACGTGTGACTCCCTGTCCTTTGACTGGGGATTTAAGTTCCTTTGGTGCCAGACAGAAGGCCCAGGAACCAGCTGCAGTCCACGCACCTGCCCCCCGACATCTCCCTAGATGGGGAGAAAGATGGGGGGAAATTGAGGCTCAATGAACTGAACTCTCCAAGACACAGGGGGCAGTCCAAAGGGGCCAGAGGGTATCAGGGGGACACAAAAATGGGGAGAGGCAGGTAAGGGCCAGCTCCCTCTGTCCTTTGCCTCTCAGGTCAGGGGAGCAAGGCATCAGCTCTTCAGTGTCCCTCCTTAACTGCTGATGTGGCCTGGAGTGGATGGTGACACTGAGCCGGGGTGAACGTGTTTGCCTATGAAAAAGGCTCTTTTTTAAGCTCCCTTCCATTCTCTGCTAGCAGAGACATGAATAAAAAAATACCAAGTGGGTATGAAAGTATCAGGAAGGAAAACTGTTTCTCTTGATTTTCTTCCCAAAATAAAACAAGATAAGAAATACACTAGAAAATATGATAGAGGACAAGAACTAAGCCTCTGAGTTCAGTGCTCAGACCACTCACAGCAGAATCACCTGGGGACTTGCTAAAAATTGCCCTCTGCTTGCCAAGCAAGGCAGCTGGCAGGAAACGGTCAGAAGAGGGCCCCTTCCTGCATTCAGGGGTTGAGCTCCCGCGAGACCACGAGGTGCCAGCTTGGGGTTCTTTCTGACTCAGACTCAGTGGAATAGGGTTAGAATGCATGACTAACACAAAGATTGGACTGGTCTCTGGTGGTGAAAAACCCTGCGCTGTCCACAGCCGATGGGTCATGTCCAGGCTCCTTCACCGGACATTTGAGGCTGTCGCAGCGGCCATGGCTGACCTCTCCAGTGGCACTCATGCCACCGCCTTCCACACTCCATGCTCTCCGCAGACCAGCTGTGTTCTCCCAGTGAGCCCTGTAGTCACACTGAGTTCTCTGCAACCCCCGGTGCGCCTGAGAGGGCACACAGCCCTTCAGGGGTCAAGCCCAGGTCTAGGAATCGCCTCCTTTGGGAGGCATTGCCTTCTACCCTGTGCCCTGCAGTTCCTGGTCACATCTCACCATCATGCTGGAAACCTGTACTTACTGTGCACAAAGGGGGAGGACTGCATCTTGTTCCTCTCTGTGTCACCAAAGCCTGGCAGAGCATTAGCACAGGCAGATGCTAGCTGTGGAACCAGAGGCTCAACCCTGGCATTTCTAAACAGCCATCAAGCAACCTACTAGCCTCAGCATGGGCCCTCACCATGCAGGGGTGAAGGGACAGCCTCCCAGTCAGAGGTTGGGAAGGTCTCCTTCCCTCTACCAAGCTGGACCAATCACACAGAAATGCCCTTCTGGAAGCGAGTGTGAGCCCAGGAAGGAAAGGCAGTGTCGGAAGGGCAGAAGGGTCCAGAAACCTGCTAACTCATAAAGCCTCTCCGCTGGACCTTCTAACGGGCATGCTTTTCCAGTCTCCAGCCTCTGGGCAAAATTATCCCTCACTAAATGATGTTTTTGTAAACTGAGAGGGCAGTCAAAATGCCAAGGGGCGTGCACCACACTCCTACAAAACAGGCTGGTCTCGTGGGGTGGAGAGAAGGGTTTTTTTTTTTTTAAGTCACCACAGGATAAAAGTTGGTTGGTGGTTAAGGAGCAAATGCCCGTCCTCTCTAGCTTATTCAACTAGAAGATCATGGATGGCCCTTTCGAGTTGGTACAGGGTGGACCTGGGGTTCTCTTAAAAGTTTCCCCACCAATTTTCTGTGCTCGGTATTCTCCTACTGAGCAGTTGAGTGTCCCTGGGCAAGTCACTCTTCACAGCCCGTTTCCCATTTGTAAGACAGCGTCGGTTAGAGAATCATACTTCTCAGGGTCACTCGAAGCATGAAATTAAAACGTATGCATGTGCTCAGCTTAGAGAAGGTGCTCAAATGTCTGTTCTTCCGCCTTGTTTGCTTTGTTCTCAGAAGAGAAAGAGACGTCAGAGTCCCTGTTCCTCTGCTCTGGGGCTCTGGGAGTCCCAGCCATCTCCTCCTCCCCCATTAGAAGTCCCACTGCGGTCTCAGCTCCATTGCAGCCAGATTAAATAGGGCTGTGTGGGAACGGCCCCCATCACTTAGAATATTGTTTCCACGGGAAATGGCTCTGAGGTTCCAGGCACCCCCCTCCACTCAGAAACCAACTTTTGGAATAGCAGCCACAGGGCAGCGGAGGCGAGCACTGGTTCCCATGGCAACCACCGCTCCCAGCGCCCCTCCCAGTCCGCCCGCAGCCCAAACCCTCCCTCAGGCTGGAAATTTCTTTCTGAAAGGCCATATCGCTGCCTCAACAACTTGAATTACCTGTAGACGAAAACCTCTGGCATCTTTAGTCAGATAAATAAGCTTTTCAGCTGTTGTCTTTCACTCCCTCTCTTCCCAGGGTTAGCACCATCTTGCATGGTTTGAGGTTATTTCCTGAATGGCAGATTGGCCTCCTCAAGCAGCTCAGAAGCTGCCAGAGGACGGGAGCCATGTCTTTTTGTTCCCTTGCCTCTCACAGGGCCAGGCAGGCCTCAATAGAGAGAGGCTCAGGGTCTGTTCATTGACTATCAATGAATACTGCCCCAGGGCTGCCTTCTGCCCAGTGACCCGCCCCGGGGCCAAGAAGCAGGGGGTGAAGCCTGTCCTGGCAGGGCCAGCTCATGCTCCCAGGAGGTGGGGGGCTGGGAGGACTGGTGACCCCAATATAACTTTATCACCCAGCAATTTTCAAAGTGTGCTTGGGGAGTCCAAGATGGCTGGGAACAGTCTTGTTCAAAGCCCCCCTTGGTTTTCAGAGGGGGAAGCCTTGGGGAGGGGGTGTCCATAAGTAACCTCCAACTCTGCAGCTGGGCACCACGAATTCAACTCATGTCTCTGATATGGACACCCTGTGTGACCTGGAGCAAGCTTCTTAACTTCCAGGAGCCTCTGTTTCCCCATTTATAACAGGAGAACAGGACACTCAATGATGTGTAAAGCCCGGTGAAAAAACCCAGATGCCCAGCAAGGGCATATCTGCACTGACATGCAAAGTGATTCGGGCCCTGGGCTCCCTCCAAACCTGGCAGACCCAGTGCCTCGGACCACTTGGCTGCCTCACCCAAAGCCCTAAGAGCAGCTGCCCTGCAAAGGGCGCAGAAGGTCCAATACAGTAACAGATGCACTTGCCTAGGACAGCAGTGGACCCCAGCGGCCCCCCAAAATGGCAGTGCCCAGTGCTTATTACCCCTCACCAAATCTGCCCCCTTCTCCCCAGGTTCCGTTTCTAAGGCTTCCACAGAGCTTGTTTCCCTAAAGAATAGCCCAAAACACTGCCCATTTTTCTAAGTGGGCACTTGTGAAAGAAATGGCTTTGGCTACATTGTCATGTTTCCTGGCCTCTCCACCCCACAGCCAGCACCAGTTCCAAAACAGTGTCATACAGTTCTGGCCAAAACAAATGGTGCCCAGGAGAGGTTACACAGCAGTAACAGCCCCCACCGTTTAGTGGCCATCAGCAGGGGACTGGGGGGACACCGAAGGCCATGCTTGGAGCCACACCGCACTGCCTGGGGTTCTTGCGGCAGTTCGTCTTGCAGCGTCACAGAGCTTTACCCTGACTGTCATTGTGACTCACTGGCCCATCAGGCATCTTCACCCCTGGCCCCGACTATAGGACCACAGATGCAGGCAGTCTCCCATAGATGCTGCCAAATTTATGGAAGGTTTAGTTTTCACTGCTTTTTGCTTTTCTATTTCTATACTAATTATTTTAAAGATTCCCCCCAACCCCATCAGTTGAACTGTAAGATGTCTGGTAAATAAGGCTGGGACTAGGAGATACATCCACTATTAACGGAGCTCTTGCGAGAGTGCACGGACTCTCACATTAAGCTGAATCAGCTCTGGGAAGCTAATCTCATATGGTGTCTGGGTGTGCCCAGCTTAGGGGGATGAGGATACACTGAGGGGAGTGACCCAACCCACGTGAAGGAAATGGCTCTGCATTCCAGCAGCTGCCCATCCCTTCTGCACAATTCCCAGAAACGGGCAGTTTCCCCAGGGCTGCTGATTTGCAGGCTGTGCATGAATGGTGTGCAGCCCCGCCAGGGGTCCAGGCCACTTGGCATCCCCTAAGGCTTCACTCTCCCCTCCCCAAGGCTTTGCTCCAGCCCTCCATCTCACGCCTTTGCTGCTAAGTCCAGCACTATAACTGGGTCACTCATCCCCTCCCAGAAGCCACCAGTGTCTTCAGCTCACTCCATTATGAAGACTTAACCACCCACTCCACCCGGGGTGTTAGTTTATGCTGTGAATGACCTTATACATCATCAGGTCTAAATTGTGAGTAGGTGAAATGGGTGCTGCCCCTCCCATGTCCAGAGCCATGGCAGACTCCATCATCAATCATGGTCCTCCCCACCAGCACCGCTGGCAGCCAAGGCCAGGTGACTGGCCAGGAGGAAACACGTTTGCCATCCCAGATCTGACCCTCTACTCTCCTGATTCCCTCCAAAACAGCCCCATATTGCCCTCCTATTCCATGAGAGGGGCTCAGGACAGTTATGGGGGGCCTCTTGGTTATCTCTGGAGAACTCTACTACCCAGGTCTTCTGTTACTACTTCAGCCCCTGCTTTTCTACCCCATCTAACCCAAACTCTTCTGCCAGGATCACACTTGGACAGAAATAATGAGACAGGAGTCCAGAGAGCTAGGAAAAAGTCCAATGCTTGAAGTAAGCCAGGTAAGGGACACAATGCCCTTCGCCTTACTCATGACTCCCAAGTACCCTGTGCTTCCTTATATCACGGCTGTCAACACCTGGGGCTAAACTGCTAGCATGAAGGTGCCTCCCAACAGGGCCTGGGACGTCACCATTGATGACTGATGACTTGGCGCTGTCCATCAGCAAACCCAGCCCCTCTCTGGGTACCTACTGGTTTGATGGATGTATCTTTGGAAAGAAAAACCTAAGAGGACCTACGACATGAGAAAGTGTCCAGTTTTACCTGAGTCCAGAGGATAACCCAGGAAGTAGGAACTAGGCAAGCCACCACTATCGGCCAC
Source organism: Smutsia gigantea (assembly GCA_032199065.1). Taxonomy (NCBI): domain Eukaryota; kingdom Metazoa; phylum Chordata; class Mammalia; order Pholidota; family Manidae; genus Smutsia; species Smutsia gigantea. The sequence continues at coordinate 87,331 of JAVSCE010008129.1, read as the reverse complement.
CCTTCCCCCATATATGCAAACACTCAGACCCCGGAGACGTGCTCTGAGAGCACCTACAGTGTGCCTGGTCCTGGAAGCCGAAGATGAAAAAGCCACAGCCCCTGGCCATGGCACTCACAGCGTGTATATGTGGGGGTGGGGGTGGATAGACGGGGGTTACAGTACACAGGCTAAGTGGGAGCACAGGAGGAGTGGGGGGCATCTCACTCAGCCTGAGGGCACTGCAGAAGGCTTCCTGGTAGAGGAAATGCCAAAATGGAATCTTGGAGGTCAAATAGGTATTAGTGAAGGAGAACCACAGGGACAAGCATATCCTTGGTGAGGACCAGAAGCTGCAAAAGCGTAAAGCACATAGTGCTGCAGGCAACATGATGTGGTTGGAGTGCAGAATGTATAACGTGTGTGGTAGGGGTGGCGGAGGTAAGCGGAATGGGGAGAAGGCTAGTGCTGGCTCCCTGAGAAGTGGGCAGGGGTCTTCATCTCTGCATCTCTAGCACCAGGCACAGTGCCTGAAACATAGTAGCACTGAATGATGAAGGAACAAGCGCCCGGGCTGCAGGGTGAAGCAGGGGAGAGCACAAGGAACCCGCATCACCCGCATCACCCGCATCACCCAGAGGCCCTCTGACTCCCCTTCCCCACAGGCTGCCCAATCCAACAGGTCCACAGCTCTGATGACGGGAGTGAGAAAAGCAAGAAAAGCCCAGTGGAGACCGGATAACCTGCACGGGACAAACTGTAAGTACACCAGGAGCTCAGAGAGAGAGGAAAGGGCTACAGGGCCAGGTGGGGCAGGAAAGTCATGCAGGTGGGGCCAGCAAGGCCACAGAGGCCTGGAGGCAGGGCAGTGTGGGCTGGCATTTAGTTTCCGTTTTACCAGGGAGGAGACAGCAAGAGGTGTTAGGCATTTGCCCAAGGGTGCAGCCTGGTAAAGGGTGAAGCTGGGATTTGGTACCCAGACCTGGCAACTAAAAGCTAAAATTCTGCCATTTCAGGACACCTGGTGGGTCTGAGGCTCTCAGAACCGAGGGGTCAGCAAGCGTCCCAGGGTCTCAGGGTCCACACAGGCCTTCAGGTCAGTGTGCCCACTGGCATCCCCAGGTCACAGCAGTGCTGCCATCTGACCACTTGGCCCTGTCTGCCCCACCATATCCCCGTGTCCCACCACAGAGGGAAGGTGGGAATGAACTCCATCTAGGGGTAGGGGGCAGGGCTAAGCCTCGCTCCGTTTCCTTGAGTGGCAGGCAGAGAAAGAGAGGAGAAAGTCGCTTGATGTTTACATTCTTATTCTCAGTTCTGAGGACCTATTAAATATTTCTTAGTGCTGGGCCGGTCTCACTGGCAGCTCAGGAGAACCTCTCAGCTTCAGATAGGCATCTGAAATGCCCTTGGGAACTTCATGCTCGTAGTGTCACCCCACTGGGGAGGGTGGGCTTCTGACATTCTGGGGTTCCCCAAGGTGAGGGCCCTCAGGCCCTCCAGAGCCTGGCACACCGCTGTCCAACCTCCCCGCCGTTCTAATTCTTCGGCCTCTTGCAGCTTCTTCTTGGGCTGCACGGGCTCCAACTCTTCCCCTTCACAAACTGGACTCAGCCAGTGCCACTCTCCAGCAGCAACCTTCCTGCCCTGGCACTCTCTTCCTCTTCCTCCCAGCAGTTCAAACATCTGTCTACCTCAAGTCTGAGGCCCAGGCTTAGCAACTCTGCCACTGTGGCACGTCTGCCTCAGTGGCTCGGCTCTGCCCTCTGCAGGGTCCCATTCCACTGGCATGGCCCTCCCTCCACTCCAGCGCTAATGCCCCTCAACCAACCCCTGAGCACATTGCTCACCCAGGAAAAACGACCCTCTGGAGCCTGAAGCTCTCTCCCCCCGCTGACCATGACCCTCCAGGCGCTCCTTAGCTGCCCAAGGCCCCTCATGCGGCCTCTGCTCCCGCTGAGGACACTGCCCGGTTTGTCAGGCTCCAGCCCCGGGCAGGGCACCACAGAGGCGGCCCACGAATGCTCTCTGCCGGCACTGCCTTTTTACCTTTCCTCTGCCTGTAAAAACATTCCGTCTATAAGGAACAGCCTCCTGAAGTGATCCCTTCCTCCCCAGGCCTCCTTCCACGGGCCTTGCTTGCGTCTATGGAGCGCCAGCCAGGTGGCAGAAGGCAGCCCGAGTGCTATGCGGCCATTATTCCATTTCACCCCTCACAGCCACCTCACCAAGAAGGCACTGTTTAGCCCGGTAGTGGTAAGGGACCCCGAGGTCACAGAACTTCTGTGGCTTGTCTGAGCCAAGCATTTCCATCTGCAAGCGTGGGTAAAGTGGGGTTCCTATGACCAGGATCCTCACTGAACTTAAGCCACCTGATGATGTAACTGGCCTGTTGCTATGCTACTGCTTCCATGCCTTTAGGCAATAAGCCATTATTGTGTTAATATAAAGAGTTCCGCCCAGTGCTCTGCCGAGACGGGGTGGGGGGGCTGCAAGGCTGGAGGAGAGCGGAGCGGAGGCTGGAGTGGTGGCAGTGCTGAGGGACTGACCTGCCACCTGGAAATAAAGTTGGGTATAACCTTTTCACCCCAAGAACCCTTTGCTGTAAATTTCTTTGGTCACAGTGAATCTATAGCGAACTTGCCTGGGCTGAAACTCATTTGCAAGACAGCAAGTCTCACTGCAAAGCTCCTAGCTCAGCCGCGTGGCTATCCTGCCTCTTCTCTGGCATGTGCCCTCTTCTTCCCCCATCAAACCTAGGAGCTGGGAGTTGTTTCACGATCAGATTTCTCCTGCTAGGGTAGGGCAGGGGGCAGAGGGCTGGACCTCATCTTCTTCCTCTCAGGGTCTGCCTGGAGCCCTGGCACAGCTTTCTGCATAGAGATGCCCTGGGTGTCTGCAGCCTGCATTTCCAAAATGCAGGGCTGATGTCAGGAGCCAGCTGGGACTCGGGCTTGGGTGGAGGTAAGTGGTGCGGGTGCTATGCTATGGGCCACATGGGTCCCAGGGAAGTAGGGTGGCGGCCTTCATAAGAGACATACTACAGCCCCCAGGACCCAGCTCCCTGACCATCCCCCACCCCCAGAGCCTCCAGATAGCAGCAAGGCAAATCTCTTACCATCTTTCTCCCAAATGGACAGTGGGAGGGTGGAGCGAACCAGAACACAGCTTCACAGGTCGTCCCTCAGGGAAATCCTGGCCCAGAGCTGCACAGCTCATGGAATCTGTGGCCTCCCCCTAGCTCAGGAGGTATGCGGCCCTGAGAAAGGCAGGGGCCATGACAGACAGCAAAAGAGGGCCTGGATGCCAGGGACAGGCACCCCCCTGCATCAGCAGCCCCCTGTCTATGAGATGGATGCTTCTTGCCAGGGCCAACTGTGGCTTCACGCCAGCCCTCCAAGTCCTGGCTGATGCACCATCTCACCTGCTTTCCTCTGCAGTAGCAGAAAGAGGGACTCGGGAAACAAGCGGACAACCCAAACTCACATACTAGCAGAGGCAGGCTGCTAAAGGAGAGAAGGGGGCCGGCACAGGCATGGGGACCTGTGGTACCTAGGAGACCACTGTTACCCTCCACGACTGACGGCTGCTGCGGCATGAACATATCTGCGACACGGTTGCCAGACAGTCTCAATTTTTAAAGAGTAGCTAGAATTCTGAAATTTTATATGAAACTGATTTTTTAATGTTGGCTGCCAATTAAAAAGTTTTACACATTATATAAGCCAAATAAATCCCCCCCTGGGAGGCTCCAGCCCACCAGGGCACCTGCTGCCTCCCGGTGCCTTCAGCTCACACCCCGAGTGGTGGATGCTTCTTGCCAGGGTTGTGCCAGCCCGAGCAGACAGCTCCCAGGCAGACAACTCGTCACGGCGCGTTGGCCTGCCCTGGCTTTGGCTGCAAAGAGGTGCGAGATTAAAGGAAGTGGAAATGCACTGAGGAGAGGCAGCCGCAGGGGTCACTCAGCCAAGAGGGGGCCAGACCCCAGGGAGGTGACAGGCAGAAAGGCAGATTCAAAAGTGCCCGTTGCTTTGACTGGTTTGCATCATTTATATCCATCCATGAAAAATGTGAAAATTGTCATGTTTAACCGGAAATGAGAAAGACACAGGGCCTGGGCTCTTTCCTGAGGTGGGGAGAAGCCATCCAATCTCCATTTTAAATGAGTAACCAGACTCTACAGAGCTGGACTGGAGTGAAATAAAAGGGAAACTTCCTGAAAACGAGGCGGGCATGGCAATGAGCCGCCAGAAGGTGCGGGATCTTCATCAGCAAAGGCCTGGGAAGCAGAGAAAGAGCTTGAGGTGAATCACTAGATGTGCAGAAGATACCCAGGCGCCCCATTAAAACCGTTGTCAACCCACCATTAGTCGCCACCTGTCCCGGCTGTGGCTCAGTGCCGGGGGGCAGTAGCGCTTCCCCGAGCCCCGGGCTGTTGGGCTGGGGTCAGCAGGCTTTATTCCCAGTGCTTAGATCTGTTCCTGCCTGGAAGTAGAGACCAATTCCATTTGAGGAAATGGCTGAAGGTGGTCAGCCTGCTCTGTTTCTGAGGCGTAGTCATCAGGGCCGGACCTTCCACACCCTTTTTATGAATGCTGCCTGTTTTCTCTGCGGTACCTGGGGCCCCTCTGGACGAGGATGGCCCCAAGCCCAGTGCTTCACCCACTGCTAACTGGAGCCTCTCCTGCCTGGCAGCCCGTCCAAAGAGCATCAGAACAGGTTGACTTTAAGGGGGACCTGGCCCATCTCGAACAACTGTGAGTGGACCCAGCAGCCCATGGGCCTTGAGGGCTGGTCCCAGCCTGCAGCAGTGAGGCCAGACCGGCTTGGACAGGTGCAGGCGAGGGGCTCTACCCAGCGCAGACAACTCTGCCCCTGCTGTACTCAAGGAGGCTGACCTCCATCTGCCTGCATGGACCTGTCTGCTCCAAGCTGAGAAGGGTGTGTGTGCGGGGACAGTGCACAGGGCCGGGCCGCTCTCCCTCCAGTGGAGGGAGCTCTTTCTGGGCAGAATGAAGTGTCAGTCTGGAAGGGCCTTGCACTGAATGGAAGGTGGGCTGGTGGCCTGCTGAGGCTTACACTTATTTTCATTTTGAAAACTTCAACTGGCTTTCAAAATAATAATTTTTAATATGATCTAGGAAATGCGGGAAGTCCAGGAAAACATCACTGACAGCGCAGTGCTCCCAAGGCAGCCATCGGGGCCGCTCAGCAGCCTGCCCTCCTTGACTCTCCTGGTCTCTCTGCGCTGTGGCCCCTGCTCACTGGGCTGGCATGGCCTCCTGCAGCCCAGGAACTCTCCTTTGGCACATCTGCTGGCTGGGAGGCCCTTGGCATGTGGCCCCATCCCTTCCCTCCAGGCCCAGCTTTCCCCAGGCGGCAGGGCCACACGGTGCCGGGGCCAGGACCAAACCCGACAGCACCCTCTGCCGGGCGGGGTGCAGACCTCACAGTGTGGGGACGGCCTCCCTTCTGTCCTCAGGCTACGTGGTTGGCAGTGTCCCCTCCTGACACTTAGAGGATTTTCTCTTTCAGAATTTCACTGAGACCTGGAAAACCGGGCAGCAGAGGCCACGTGACTCCAGCTGAGTCGCCCAGTGTGTCCGCCTTGATTTCCCCTTTGTGTTGAAGGTCCCTCCTGGCTGGACCCACAGCCCATCTGGGAGTTGGCTGTCCCCGGCCGGGGCAGCATCCACTGGAAGCGGGGGTGTTTTGCTCTGAACGCCTGGTGTGTGTGACCAGGAAACAACCTGTCATTAGGAGCGGCACCGGATTATATTCTGGGATGAGAAGTCTCTGTGTCAGGGCTGTCTGGGGGCCTTGCCCTGTGGTGCCGGCGGCCTTTGACTTGAGTATCTGGCTGGTGTCTGCCTAGCAGGCCCCTTCTGGCACACAGGGTGACAGTCCAGAGGCAGGCCCATGTCAGCCAGGCTCCTGGCTCCAGGCCCCAGGCTGGGAGATGGTCGACTGGGGTGTTGCTCTTCCAACGGCTCGCAGGTCCTTCCCAGCAGCTGCTGTGTGATAGAATTGCAGGACAGCTGGCAGGTTTGAGGGGCAGGCCAGGCAGGACTGGAGGCCTGTAGACATCCACCATGCAGGCCCCTCCTGCCTGTGGGCATCGCCTGGGGCTGGCGGTGTGGCCTGCGGGCGGGTGGCCGTGTGGTGGTGTTACTTTGGAAGCCACTGCTCTGCTCAGGGGCGTCCTGGACTGGATGAGGTGGGCCATTCGGTTGAGAAGCTGCGTAGCTGCTGTGTCCAGAACCCCGGGAACCATACCTCCATGGGGGCTTAGGGCAGTGTGTCGCCAGACGCCTCAGGGTGATGTTGCAGAAGCCAGAGCAAGGGGACCAGGCTCCCAGTCTGCCGCCCCCAAGCGTGGCCACTCTCTTTCGCCTGTGCTGGTTCCAGCATCTGCCTGTCTGGGCCTGTCATCTCTGTGTTAAATAGCGGAGCTTTTTGTTCTTGCTTGGTATTTTAAAAGTTGTCACATGTCATTAAAAGTCTTCTTAAGTGTCACTTCAGTGGCCACATCTGTGTCCATAGGTCATTAATGTTAAGGTTGTTTGAGTTTGTTAGAAGCAGTTTGTTCAATGAGATGAACCCGTTTTGGAAAAAGGCACCTGCGTTTCTTAGGTGCATCCCTGGGCGAGGGAACAGGGTCCCCCGGGGATGGGCTCCTGCTTCTCTGGCCTGACTCAGTTGCTCCTGGATGCGTCTGGTTGGCTCCAGGCCTCTGGATGAGGCACCAGGACAGCCTGCCTACCTCGGTTCTGAAATCTTCCCTTTCCTCCAGCCCCTGGCGCCTGCTCCGTGAAGACTGGAGATGAGGCTCTGGGGACTCAGAAATGGCTCTGGGCATCTGTCCTCCGAGGGCTGTGGCCCTGCTCCCCTTTGGGGACCTTGGTCCCTGCTTGTGACCGACTGATGCTTGTTGGCCACAGGGACCCCAGCTGAGTGCCTCCTTGCCCTCTGCTTCTCACTCCAAGCCACCCTGCCCTCCCCACCAAGCATTTAGCCCATTAGCAGCGCCCCATTGCCAACTGGCCTGCGGTTCAGTGCTCAAGGGGGAGTGGGGTTTAAGAGCTGTGTGGGGACCCTGTCATCACAGGGGGCTTGAGTTGGAGAAGATGGCCCCTGGTGGAGGGTGGCAGCTCTCTGTGGCCTTCCTGGGTGCCAGGCTCTGGCTAAGGGCATCTCCGGCAGTCCCAGCCAGCTGCTGTCCTGAGCCCTGGAAGGGAACCAGGTCATGGCTGGCAGGGGTGAGGCACCGGAGAGGCCTGGGGACCCTGGCCTGTTGCGCTCCTGGGCAGCTCCTGCCTGCTTTCTGCAGGTGCACAAGGGCGCCTGTCCTGCCCGATGCTGGAAAGCTGGCTGTTTCAGTCACATGTGCCGGGGCAGAGGCTGGTGGTGGGGCTCCGTCCCCAGGCGGGCATGCTGAAGCTCCCTCTGCCCCCAGGTGTGCATTGTGCAGAAGCGGGACACAGAGAAGATGTACGCCATGAAGTACATGAGCAAGCAGCAGTGCATCGAGAGGGACGAAGTCCGCAACGTGTTCCGGGAGCTGGAGATCCTGCAGGAGGTTGAGCATGTCTTCCTGGTGAACCTCTGGTGAGCTTGCCATGGGGACAGAGACCCAAAGCTGGGGTGGCCACCCTCGCCTGCCCTGGGCTCCCCTCCCCGGGTGCCCTCCCGCCTCTGGGACACCCCAGTCAACGCAGCCCAACCCCCTTCCCCGTCCAGTGTCCCAGGGCAACAGCCATAACCGCTCAGTGCACATCTCCCAGGCCGCAGGAGCCCAGGCTTTCCCACGAAGGGTGGCTGTGACCCACGGAGTTTTGGGCACCAAAGACGGCAGGGCAGGGCAAGAGTTTGGGACTTTGAGTTTCCTTCTCAAAATAGGCACCAAGACCAGTCCCAGGTGTAGAACCTGCAGGAACTTTCTCCTCCCTTCTGGGACAGTGGGCCTCCCCAGTGCAGAGTCCTCCTGATGTGGGGTCCTCCCCATCACAGAGTCCTCCCCAATGAAGGGTCCTCCCCGACACAGGGTCCTCCCCAACGAGGGGTCCTCCCCGACACAGGGTCCTCCCCGACACAGGGTCCTCCCCAATGAGGGGTCCTCCCCGACACAGGGTCCTCCCCGACACAGGGTCCTCCCCAATGAGGGGTCCTCCCCAACGAGGGGACCTCCCTGACACAGGGTCCTCCTAAAGTGTCCCAGACAGCCTCCCACTGTGGACCGTTGCTCCCCTTATGCACTCTCAGGTGAGGCATCATTCCTGAGGACGCTTGCAGACATGATGCTCACAGCAGTTAGAGAGGCATGTGAGAAAGGCACCCTGGGCTGGTATACCTCTTCAGGAAGGTTTAAAACTTCTCCCCAGTCTGACCTGAGTGTCCAATAGAGGCAGCCCAACCAGCAATAGAGTGGGGACAATAGTGTGGGGACACCATGCTCTGTTTGAAAATCACCTGGTCTAACTCTTCCAGGGCAGCCGCTCAGGGCCCAGACCCCCACCCGCAGTCACTCACCTGGGGTCACTGCAAGTGCAGGAGGGACTTCAGAGTGAACAGCGGCCCGCAGCCACAGTACCCCCAGTCAGTCACACGGTCCCGCTCCATGGTTCTGAGGGGGGGAGAGCTGGGTGCCGTGCGGGGTGCTGCCTTCCCCAGGCTGCCCTGTGGAGACAGAGATGCTGACCAAGGCTCCCCGGGCTCCTGGCTGGAGCCCGGCAGCTGCCCAGTTCAGGAGGAAGGAGCACGAGGAAAGGGCCCTGGTCCTCCGGCTCCTCGCCCCGTCTGTACTGTGGCCCCTGGCCTCACTCCCTGGGGCCCTGGGGCCAAATGACTGTCTAGTCTGCAGGCAGGAAGAGGGCTGCTGGGCTGTACCATGTCCCTGTGCCCTGTGGTCTTGTTACTGTGCTCCTTCTGAAAACTCACGCAAGAAATTACAGAGTGATTTCTTTAATTACTTAAACCATTGTATTGCCATCTTCATCATCACCATCCCCACCACCACCACCGTCCCCATCCCCACCGGCTGTCACCATGCTGCAGGTTGTTAGCGGCCCAGCACCGCCCAAGCCTCGTTGTCCCATTTCTCTGACAATCCTCCACGGTTGGGTTTTTATCTCTTTTAAGGAGACAAGGAAGCCAAGACAGTGAGTGGGGAATCGGCCCAGAGACGGGACTTGTTCCTCCCCCAGTGGTCACCTCTGGGTCTCGGCCCCCGACTGGGCTGCCTTCCATCGAGGCCATTCTGTCTTTCCCGTGGGTCCTGGCTCAGAGCTGCTCCTGGACGGGGCAGAGTCCGCACCTTGGGCACAGCTCATTCTTGGGGACGGCCTGGCGCGGGGTGGGCTCATACCCGTAGACAGGGGCTTGCCAGGTGATCGGAGCTGTGACTCCAGCCCCACAGCCATGCATGTGCCGGTGCCCCGCCCCCCCCGGTGCCCACAGGTACTCCTTCCAGGACGAGGAGGACATGTTCATGGTGGTGGACCTACTCCTGGGTGGAGACCTGCGCTACCACCTGCAGCAGAACGTCCAGTTCTCCGAGGACACGGTGCGGCTCTATGTCTGCGAAATGGCGCTGGCCCTGGACTACCTGCGCAGTCAGCACATCGTCCATAGGTGTGTACACGCCGGACAGGTGGAGCGCCTGCCTTGGCCTCAGGGCAGACACCCGCAGGGCAGCCCCGCTCCAGCAGAATTCTGCCCAACAGGCTCCTGCATGCTCTTCCTGGCCTTGCCCGCTGGCCCCCAGGTGAAGCCCCTGGCCCGTGAGTGCCTGACTCCAAGGCCAGCCCCACAGCTGTGCACCTGATGTCCGCCTGGGGGTGGAGTGGATGCTGTCTGAGCAGCCCCGGCCAGGTACCGAGGGCAGTTGGCTCTCTGGCAGTCCGGGGCTGGCCAGATCCGTGGGACCTTCCCCTGGTCTGTTCCACCACAGGATCCGTACCCCTACCTAGCAGGCGCCCATTTCCCCATCTGCCAGTCCCTGAGGAAGTCAAACTAGTTTTAGCAATAGCTGAAAGCAGATGAAATTAGGAAGATAAAGCTGCATCACAGAACAAAACAAAAAATTATGTGGTATATTGTAAAATCAAAGATGGGGGTTTCTGTGCCCCCGGGGAGTCTTATCTGGCCGTTATTCAGGCCAAACATTTACTGAGTGCCCAGAAGTCGGGCAAGGTGAGGCCAACACCAGTGGGTGGACAGCTCAGACCCGAATCAGTAATTCTGGGCAGCGCAGGACTCTTGGACAGGGGCCAGCCTGGGAGGCCTGGGTGAGGGACTCTGCTTTTGTTCTCTGGGGGCTCCGGCAGCTCTGTGCCCTTGCAGAGCCTCCTGTCTGGCTTCAGAAGGTGGCGGTCACCACAGGGACCGGAGTGGCTGGTTTCTGTCAGAATGTGGCCAGGTGGGGGTGGGCCCCCATGGGAACCCCCAGCCCTGCTGGGGACCAGGGGCAGGCACAGGAAGGGGCTCTGGACCCACCTCCTTGCTTTCTGCACTCTGCAGAGACGTCAAACCCGACAACATTCTACTGGATGAGCGAGGTGAGGCCCGGCTGTGAGGCCCAGGCCCCTCCAGGCATCTCTCATCCTTCGGGCAGTACCGGCATCCTCTCTCCTCGCAGGGCACGCGCACCTGACCGACTTCAACATCGCCACCATCATAAAGGATGGGGAGAGGGCGACCGCACTGGCAGGGACCAAGCCATACATGGGTGAGCCGCGGCCCTGCCTGCGCTCGCACCCACACTGCCCAAGGCCAGTGGGTCAGGCCACCCTGAAGTCTCACAGCAGTACATGGTGAGACTGGCTGCTGAGACCCTAAGGGGCTCCCGTGAGGGTTACGGTGTGACCGTGAGGCAGCTCACCACCCGCATCAGGCTGTGGGACCTGGACTGAGCCAGGCGGTCAGTGGGCAAAGCTGGGCCGCTTAGGGCAGCTTCCCTGTCCAGCCCTGGCGGCCGTCTGGTCTCGGGCCAGCAGAGGCATGGGCCCCAGGCCTGTGGGTCAGGGCACTCAGCTGCCCTTCCCTTTCCGCCAAGCTCCGGAGATCTTCCAGTCTTTCATCAGCGGAGGGACCGGCTACTCCTTCGAGGTGGACTGGTGGTCGGTGGGGGTGATGGCCTATGAGCTGCTGCGTGGATGGGTATGGAGCTCCCGACCCCGAGCCAGCTGCGGTCCCAGGGATGGCCCGAGGGCCCTGGGTGGGGACGAGGCTGGCCCCAAGCCCCAGGTGCTCAGGGGCCTCTGCGCGCTTTGTTGATGAGGACACACTTTTAGTGAAGTGCCCAGTGGGTGAAGATGCCCGGGAGGGTGCCTGGGGCAGTACGTTCCCGGGGCCATTGGCAGGCTGCACCCTGGCTTCTGCAGGCGGGCAGGGAGGACTGTCCCCCAGGGCTCCCCCTTGGGACCTTCCTCAGGGCCCCTGTGTGGGTCCCCATGCTCTCACCCTGGGGCCACAGCAGGGCCAGCCCTAGGTCCTGGGAGGCTGAGGGCCCTTCCTGTCTCCCCGTGGGGCGCCATGCCCACAGCCACCCTGCAGGACCCCACCCCGAGGAGGGCGGCCCTGCCAGTCCTCTGGGGGTGATGCGCCTCCTTCCTGGCAGGACCCATTGCCGCCTCTGGGTGGTTCCCCGGCCATGGTACCAGCACAGCCCAGATGCAGCATTCCCCCTGCAGGCTCTGCCTGGGGGTGTGCCCATATGGGGGTGAGGCGCTGCCCTGGGGGCCTCTGGGTGACAGGGACCAACCACCTGGAACAGCGCTGCCCCCACCCCCGCAGAGGCCCTATGACATCCACTCGAGCAACGCTGTGGAGTCCCTGGTCCAGCTGTTCAGCACGGTGAGCGTGCAGTACGTCCCCACCTGGTCCAAGGAGACAGTGGCCCTGCTGCGGAAGGTGAGCCTGAGCGCACGGCCGGCCAGGCACATGGGGTTGGGTGGAGCGTCCCGTCTGCGAGCTGCAGCACAGAGACCCTGGTCTGACGAAGGCGTCTGATTCCTGCATCCAAGTGTCTCGGGTCCCTGGGCAGCCAGGCTCCCGGCCCCCTGCAGTGGTGCGCTGCGTCGTGGAGGAGCTTGGCCTGTCTGGGCAGAGCCTGAGAGCTGACTCAACAGGCTTCTGTTACCCAATTTAATCCTCACGACCTGCTTCCAGGTGCTGTCATCACCCCTTTGCACAAACGCTCAGCACCTGTCCCCCCAGGCTAATCCCGAGCAGGCGTGTTGGAGGGAGATGTGTGTGGGGCTGGGGCCCAGCCCACATGGTGCACTGGCTTCCTCTACCCCTGCTCCCCCATCGGAGAAGGGCAGCCTCTTCCGCTACCACTGGCCAGACCACCCCCACCCCACCGGCAGCAAGCAGAGACCCCGGAGCCCCGTGCACCTCCCAGGGCCTGCCTCCCGGCTTCAGGGCTGTGCTGGGGGCTGCACCTCAGCGGAGCTGCACTTTAAACATCTGGTGCTTCAGGGTTAGGAGCAGGTGTGGGAAAGTGTGCTGGACACTCACGGCCTGGCCGACTTGCTGCTCCCGTCTCCCGGCCCACAGGCTCCTCCTGAGCAGGTACTGGCTGATGCCGGAGACCTTCAAGCCTGGACTTAAAGCCAAGCAGCTTGGGGCTCTCCCAGCCCGCAGAGATCCTCTCAGCCCGGCCTTTCCTGGCAGAGCTCTGCCCACACCTGGCCAGGTGGCTCGCACTGGGACCTTGGCCTTCAGAGGCCTAGGTGGGGAGTGGGGATGGTCCAGGTGCAAGCCACACACCTGGGGACGCCGCCGGCAGGGTCTGCATTATTTTCCTGGGAAAGAAGGTGGTGTGTGGGGAGATGCAGCCACCCAGCATTGGGACACTGGCCGCAGGGCCACCCTGGGGCTGTGATGTGTTGTGTGTCCTGGCCCCAGCCCTGCAGGCAGCTAGGCCAGGACAGCCGCCTGCTGGTCGATCCCGTGGAATGTCCCCGTGGGCCCCAGGGGCCCTCTGCCCTCCTTGGGTTTCAGGGGCCTGGCTGGACCACTCAGGCCAAGTTGTCTCCTTGCCCAGTGACTGTGCTGACTGGGTTGCTCTGCCTGTAACTGGTGCCACTTTCCTTGCCTGGCCCTTGAGATCCTGAATTCCTGAGCCTCCAGCCTCGTGGCGAGACCTCCCGGTGCCCTGCGTGGGGCAGGCCTCCGGGCCCAGGCACCCTCTGATGCAGGCCTCCTTCCAGCTCCTGGCCGTGGACCCCAAGCACCGTGTGTCCAGCCTGGATGGCGTGCGGGCCGCCCCGGCGCTGGCCGGCGTGCTCTGGGACGACCTGAGCCGGAAGAAGGTGCAGCCAGGCTTCGTACCCAACGTAAGCCTGTGGGCACCAGGCGGTCCCGGATGGGTATAGGGGCACGTGTGGGCGGGGCTCAGCACCCTGTGCCCCCACAGAAAGGCCGCCTGCATTGTGACCCCACCTTTGAGCTGGAGGAGATGATCCTCGAGTCCAGGCCACTGCACAAGAAGAAGAAGCGGCTGGCCAAGAACAGGTCCCGGGACAGCAGCCGGGACAGCCCCCAGTTGGTGAGTGCCCGAAGGGTGTGCGTGGCCGGTGGGCCTGGCTGTGGGCGGGACAGGCCCTCCCTGTCTGCCAGCTCCTGCTTGTAGGGGCCCCGAGACCTGGGCGTCCCTGGGCTGGTGGGCGTCATCCCGTGTCGGCCTCCCTATTATCCCAGGCTCAGTCCCTGCATCTGTGTCTTCTCTCCTGATGAGGACACCACCCTAATCCAGGATCGCCTCCTGTCAATTTGCCTAATTACTTTACAGTGAGTTAATTTCACCACCCGAAGTACTGGGGGTTAGGACTTCACTTTGGGGGGACAGTCTAACCCATAGCACCCCCTCTCCTGCCCCAGGTCTTGCAGCTCTTCTGAAGCAGGTGGGGGTCTGGGAAGTGAGAGTGGTGAGCATGCTCAGGGACCCAGGGCACAGCTGGGGTTCACAAAAGCAGCCAGGGTACAGGGGTTCATGGTGACACTGTCCATGATCAGTTGCACCCTGACCCTGACCCATCTGAGCCCATGGAAGGCGCCCTGGGTGCCCGTCAGGCCCCATCCCCTGTGCAGCCTCCTCAGACCTGATGCGCCCTGAGACATGCCCAGGCACATGGCCGTCAGTCCCCTCCACCTTGGTGTGGGGCCCAGGACCAGGGTGTCCTCCCCTAGATGCCTCAGTTCCTCAGGGAGCAAAGGCCCGAGTGGGTGAGCTCCGGCCCCCTCCCTCCTGCCCAGGGCTGCCATGGCAACCAGTGTCCAGCGACGGCGCTGAGGTGAGAAGCAGTGGCCGGCTCCCATTGTGGGCTGTTCTGTGTAAGGACAGCAGCGGTGACCTCCACGCTCTTTTCACGCGAGAGCAGAAACCAGATTCCTTATTTGTCTTTATCATTATTGGTTGGTAAGAGTTATTTACACACTCTGGGTACACATGCCCTTCAGAGAGGTGGCTCACCGACGTTTTCTTCTGCTGTGTGGGGTCTCTGGTCCCCCGGCAGTGGTGTCTACAGCAGCAGCTCTCACTTCTGATGAAGTCTTGTCTTTCCATTTGTGTCTTTGGAGTCGTATTTAAGGAACCGCTGCCTGACCGAGGGTCACAAAGACTCACTCCTGTTTCCTCAAGTGTTTTAAGTATTTTATCTTGTGCATTTGGGTGTAGGATCTGTTTTGAGTTAATTTTTATGGATGGTATCAGCTCATGGTCCGACATCATTCTTTTGCATGTGGATGTCAGTTGTCTGACTGCTATTTGTTGAAAAGACTCTTCTTTTCCCACTGAACTGCTTGGCGTCATTTTCAAAAATTAACTGACCAAAATGTAAGGGTTTATTTATGGACTCGTGATTCTACTCCGCTGACCTGTGTCCCTCTGGTGCCAGAGCTCCAGCCTGACTGTGGCCTTGTCATGACTTTTGAAATCTGGAAACGTGTTCAACACTGCTTGGCGATTCTGGGTCCCTTGCTCCTCCCGGGAATCCGGAGGTTTGGAATTGTATCTGAGTTGCTCAGCAGGTGTATTTGTGTCAAAGTTAGGGGTGGACCTGGTCTGCATTCCCAGGCCCTGTCACTCCCCACCTTGGGGGACATCTGGGTTCTGAGGCTGAGTGTCAGCATTGATGGAGACATGAGGTGAGGGTCCATGTGCAAACGGTTTACTCAGGAAATTACCCGGGAGAAATCACTCAGAGGGGAGAAGCCAGGAGGGCTGTATTTCAGGCCAGGTCCTGGGGACAGCAGCCTCAGCCTGAACTGCAGGACCCTCGGGAGGGCAGGTCATGCTCCAAGGAGGCTGGCTTTCATTTCCTGTGCCCGGCATCATCGGCTAAGGGCTCCAGGGGGACATGTTTTTGTGGGCTCCTGACTGTGTGTTGGCAAAGGGCTGCAGTAGCTGAGCAGGACACCAGGGAGTGGCAGGCACAGGCTGGCTGCCGGAGGGAAAAAGCCCAGCAGAACCAGGTCAGGGCTGGTGTGGCAAAGGCCTCCTGGGCCATGGCTTGGCAAGAAAGGGTCTCCTTTGTGGAAGGGGTTGCGATCACAGGTCACACAGTGCCCCCTTGCACCACACACAGCCACCTTTCTCTGGGGACTGTTGGAGCAGCTCCTCGGGCTTCCTGGGAAAGCCTAGATGAGGAAGGTTAGCAAGGTGAACTCCGGGCCAAGGGTGCGTGGTCCCTCCATCCTCCGGGCGCCCCATCTCCGCAGCCTCCCACTGCCCTTGGTCGGCCTGTCAGCAGCTTGTCTCCTGGCTGACCTAGACCCCACTGAGGGCCAGCGTCCTGCTCACAGCATCTCCTCAGCTGGAACCTATGTACATGCCATTCATTACTGACACGAAGGCAGGGACATGGACAGCTAGGTGAACGGCCCAGCATGCAAGGAGGCCTGTCTCCTTGAGGATGAAGGTCAGTTACCCTGCCAGGGCAGTGGCTCCTGCAGGGGAGGCCACGGGGCCATGGCCATGACTGGAGAGAGCTCCGAGGCTGTGGCATCCCCACCCCACCCACCCCACCCAGGCTCAGGCTGCTGCTGGTCCGCACTTGGTGCGTCAGGAGCTACTGAGAGGGGGAGGGAGCCCCAGAGCCGTCCCCAGAGCCCAGACTCTGTCGGCCAGGGTGGGAGCCCTCATGACCCACAGGGCACCGTGAGTCCTCGGGGGCACGCCTCACCAGGGGGACAGGCCAGCTGCCTCCAAACCCACCAAGCCTGCTGGGTTCTGTGCAGGCTCAGTGACATTCCTTTGCCCTGGAGGGGACATCCTGGCCTGACCCCCATGGCCAGACGCACAGAAGTTCAACAGGACGGGCTCCTGAGTCCGTTAGGGGTTGTCTCCCCTACTCTGGGCCTGTGTTCTACAAGGACACGCAGAGTGCCTGCCGCCGCCTACCCATGGCCTCCGATCGCATCACACCACCCACACGATGGCCGGGAAATCTAGACGGACGAGGCTCTTCCGACTGTCTTGACGGAGGACGGGACCACGTGCCGAGCCCCAACAAGACCGTGTCCTGCATGAATGCGAGCTGGTTCTAGCCCCCGTTGGTGGGTATTGGGGAGAATGTCAGATTAGTGGCCTCACACCACGCACTGGAGGCTGTGTGGACCCGTCCTGGTACTGATTCTGTGCCAGGCTCGGCAGCTGCGCTCGGGGCTCCCGGTCGGTTCAGGCAGCCACAGTTCCCATCACTGCTGTGGGCCAGATGCCAGGCTTGTTAATCATCCTCATGCCCTAAAAGTCAAAAGGTAAAGACCCGAAAATCTTTGGCAGTGGCCCTGTCTGCCCTCCCACTCTGGTGTGGGTTTCTTTCCTGTCTTGGCTGGTTTGTTGGGAGGGGCGTGGCGTCTGGAGCTCTCTGGGCCTTCCCCGGGATGGCCGCAGTGAGGTGGGTGTGGGCCGAGCGCTGGCTCAGACCCTGGTTCCGCGGTCCCCCGCGTGGGTGGCCCCTGCCCGGAGCACTCCTTGCGCTCAGGGAGGTGGTGACCTGCACCTCGGGAGGGGCTGGAGGGAGCTCCGCCGGACGGTTGCTGGGAGCACGGCCCTTGTCACAGGACCTGCCACCCCTTCTGATGGTGGCCCCACGTCTGAGGACTGAATAGGGCCTGGAGATATGGGGACTGACCCTCCATCAGGGAGGCTGATGACAGCCTCTGCTCGTGTTCCCTTGGTCTCGCCGTGTGTGCATGCCATGGCTGTCATCCCCTGACCCTGGGAGCACTGGGGCTGCTGGACGCCATCTAGATCCTGGAGGCAGGATGCCCCACGTGCCCCTCCATCCTGCTGCCAGTGCAAAGGGCACTCGCACTTGGTTAAGTGCGGCCAAGTCTGGTCAGGCCTTTTGCTGTCCTGGGTACGGTCAGCGCCATGGGTCCTGGTGTTCCAGCATGGTCCCTCCTGTGGGTCACAGACACCTCTGAGCTTCACAGGGCTGGGCCCTGGGCAGCTCCTTCCTCACTGCCTTGCTGGAGGCGCTGTCCACGGGGCCCTCCGGGACTCGGCCATCCGAGGGCCCTGCTCTTGAGTCCTGAGCTGTCTGTCCCTTCCAGCTCCACTTCTCTGAGCCTTTGAGTTCCCTCAGTACATTTCCAAGGCGGCCCTGGAACCCTCACCAGGGCCAAGATTCCAAGTTTCCCAGAGCCACACTGATCCCATCCCAGGGCTCCAACCGTGGAATGAAGCCCCCAGCCATGAGGGCTTGCCCTCACATCAGCAGACTGTCCCCGAAGCAGCTGAGCTCACCACACCAGTGCCTGGTCCCAGGCCTGCCCTGTCAGGGAGCACTCCCTGCTGGGCCGCTGTCGGTGACCTGTTCTGGAGGTCAGAGGTGGGCGGAGGCCAGGCTGCAGGGGGCAAGGGCCGCCTTCCGTGGTGTCTGACGCGGCTGCAGCTCTGTGTCCTCTGCAGAAATCCGGGGGCGCTGCTCTGCTCCCCCAGGGAAGGGCTGTCCACAAGCTCAGAGGTGCCCACACGCACCCACTCGGGCCCTCCCAAGGTTCACGGCCCTCCTCCCTCCCTCTCAAGGCTCTGACTGTGATGCCGGGGAGTCCCTGGGCCACGAGTCCTGCCTCCTCTGAGGATCTGCTGCCCTTGCAGCTCAGCCAGGCCTCCCAGGAGCTGTGCAGGCCGGGATGGAGCATCTGCTCACGCTGTGCCTCAGGCTGCTAACGGGCTGCCCTGTGTCTGTTGCTTGCTCATGCATGCGCAGTGCCCTGCGGTAGACAGGCAGCCAGTGGGCCGTGCGCGCGCCTGCCCCTCCCGCCTCTGCGGTGGCCCTCGTGTGCCCCCCCCACTGCAGCTGCTCCAACTTCCCCGAGGCAAGAGTCTTAGCAGCTGGACACCTGCGGCCGCCACCAATGATGGGCTCCTGGTCTGTCTGGCCGGCACTGGTCCAGCTCCAGTCCTGTCCTGAGAGTCTGCTTCTTGGGACGGCCTGGTGACCAGCGTTTTTAGGGCAGGTTCCCCGGAAGCAGACCTTGTATACAAGTGACAAGTGACCAAGAGACCCAGTAGTGGGTCGGGACATCTGGCCAAGTCTGGTCCCATGGACACTTGTCCACATCGGCATCCCCCGAGGCAGGGGGCTGAGCGTCTGAACTGGGGCATCCTTCAGTCACTGGCTGAGGGTCACCCAGGCATGGCAAACTCCCATGCTGGGCTCTGGAGAAGCAGACCAGGCCCTGCCACGAGTGGACGTGAGGGAACCTGACGGCATCCACCACACCCATTTGTGTCTTTCTGACTAACAGGAGAATGACTACCTTCAGGACTGCCTTGATGCAATCCAGCAAGACTTCGTGATTTTTAACAGAGAAAAGTGAGTGTGTTAGGGGTGGGTACTGGTCGCAGAGAGGAGCTGGGGAAAGGCGCCAAGGTTTCCTTGGTACACCAGTCCTGAGCCCCCTCTCACATGGCATCAGTGGACCCCTCCCTGCCTGGGGAAGTCCAGGCAGTGGCCCCGGGAGGAGGGGGAGGGAAGTCCTCATTCAGGCTCGTCGGGAGGGGCCCCTGGGGAACTTCCAGTTATAAACTGGCCACCGGCCAGGATCTCCTGGGGATACATGGCAGACGGCCAGGCAAGGGCTGACAGCTTCCTGGGCATCACCTGCAGAGCCCCGTGGGCTTCTGTCTACCCGCCTCCCCTTCACCCAGCAGTCCTCTGCTGCAGAGGGGCGGGCACAGCTGGCTCTCAGGGTGATGAGAGGCCACAGGCAGCTGAAATGCTTGACACAGTGGAGGAACAAGGCCCAGCTCTGGCAGGGGAGGCCAGGGGAGGAGAGGCATATTGAGGCATGGAGGCGGCAGCTCTGGGCTCTGGCTGGGAAGGTGAGCGGGATTGGTCGGTACGCTGTCCATCTTAGTGACCAGGACATGTAGGCACTGGCTTAGGACAGTGGCCTCTATCCTGGAGGTCAGAGGCCTGGGGAATAGTGGGTAAGGACAGGCTTGGCCAAGCTCTTCGCAAAGCCTTCTTCCAAACCTGCTGGTCCTCAGGACTTGCACTGGTCTCTCCGCTTCTGGCCGGGAAGGGGCTCAGCTCGCCGTCCTCCTGCTCCAGCGTGAGGCCAGGGGTAGTCAGAGCTGTTGGGATGACTGTCCCCTGCCTGCCCTACGTCCCTCTTAGCTCCCTGCTATGCTGGCACGGCCCGGGGGGGCCTACGCCCAGGCAGACGTCTGGCACT
Organism: Smutsia gigantea; assembly: GCA_032199065.1. NCBI lineage: Eukaryota > Metazoa > Chordata > Mammalia > Pholidota > Manidae > Smutsia > Smutsia gigantea. Next base: position 67,657 of record JAVSCE010008129.1, on the reverse strand, counting down.
TGGTCCATTTTGGGGGCCCCTGGTATGTTCCTGAGCCCTCGGACAAGTCGGGGCCAGAGTGAAGCACCCTGGGGCTGCGGCTGAGGCTCGGACGGCCCCTCCCTGTGCCTCCTTCCCCCAGACTGAAGAGGAGCCGGGACTCTGGGAGCGAGCCCCTGCCTGCACCCGAGGCTGGGGACATGGAGGCGGCCTCAGAGAACAGCGAGGGGGCGCGCCCCGCCCTGCCAATGTGCGGCTCCCTGTGCCCCTCAGCTGGGAGCAGCTAGGCAGCCGGCCTGCGGAGACGAGGCCCTGAGGAGGAACAGCAACGGGGCGGCAGGCGGAGGCCCAGCGTCCGTGTTCCCAGCCGAACAGCCCAGCTCGTCCAAGCGCGGATCTGGCGAGGCCCCGCCAAGCCCTGGCCATATTTTCACTGGGACTGTCTGACTGCAGAGGCTGCTCCCTGGCTCAGTGTCACAGGGACAAGAAGCTACTGGTGTGGCTGAGAGTGGTGGGAAAGGCGGGCAGGTGTCCCCAGCCACTGAGGTGACTGTGATGCCGGAGGGAGGCTCGCGGCTGCTGGGCCAGGTCTCTTCTGGCCGCCCAACTGGCTCACGTGGTGGGCAGGTGCGCAGCCCCCGTCCCTGCCCTCAAGCTTGCTGCCCAGACCTGGGGGTGGCCAGCAGGGGCTCAGATCTTGTACATCAAGTGGGGAGGGTCATGGGCTGGACGATGAATAATGTTTTCTAGAGATACACTTGTTCTAGCATTTTCTGCTGTTTCTGTACAGTTCCACCTCTGCGTATTATGCCTAGAACCGCTCACTGTCAAATCTTTGCCTGCTCTGGGCTGCAGCCATGCTGGGCAGCGGGAGGCTTTGGAAAGGGTGAGGTGAGGCTGAGGGCCCTGCTGTGCTGGGCAGTGGGCAGGTGGTAAGATCACAAGGACCAAGTGGGCACAGAGGGTGCAGAGAGGAGCTGGCTGGGCCGGGCAGAGGTGGCACAGAGAGGCTCGCTGCCCCTACTCACTGAGGGTCCCAGTACATGGGTGCCACGTGGGGACGCAGGGCCACGGCTACCACCAGGGAGCCAGGGGCCAGAGGTGGGCACCGTAGGATGCCCTGTGGTGGGGCCAGACCCCAGGGAATGTTCCTGGTGATGTCAGGGCAGGAGGCTTGAGGTCATGTATCAATGCGAAAACGTAGGTGTGTATTTTTGAGACCCCCCAGGCACAGCGTGCTGGTCTCCCATGCTGGTGGCAGGGATGTGGGTGTGGCCTGGCTCTGCTCACGGCATCCTGCCCAGGGAGGGGACACGGTGCCGTGGAAATCAGCCTTGGCGAGCCTTAGGAGTGGGCTCTGAGGCCACACTGCCCAAACACACCTGGGCCAGGGGAGCCCTGGTGATAGAGCAGACCACCGGGGTGGACCGTCTTGGGGAGGGTGCCCTGGGCTGGCACAGCTACGTGGGAAACCCAATTCAAAGATAAGCCCCAAGAACACAGCTCATAACACTCCCTGGCCACCAAGAATGGACGCCGGGACGAGGCCTGAGCAACCGGTGCTGTGAGGCGTGAGGCCATCCCTGACCCTTCCCTGCTTGTCCTCCTGGTGTCTGTGACCATCCGGCTCTTAGGCAGACACCCCTGCTGGGAACTGGCCAGCTAGCACTTCTGGAAGGTTCTTGGCAGCCCTGAGGGTCTGCTCTGCCTTGGAGACAGGGCTGTGGCCATGGACGCCCCTTCTGCACCTGCGGGAGGTATGAGCTCGCCACCCTGCTCCCATGCCTCCCCAGTGCCATGGTGCCCTCACCTCCCACTGGGGTGCCCTGGGCCCTCAGTCAGACTGTGAGAGGTGACCTCCCTGCCAAACCCACTCCCTCAGCATCCAGCTGACCCTCTGGCTGTCTCTGACATGCAGGCCTGGGCTGGGGTACAGTTCCCAGGCCGCTGCCCCGACAGTGAGAGCCACTCCCCTATTCAGACCCAGCCCTGCCCCTTCCCCGACCTGGGCCCAGCAGAGGCGTCCCTGTAGGTGGTCTGGAGAACCAGCTTCATATCCAGCACAAAACTAGGGTCCAGCCCGCAGAACGCCCTAGGGGCCCACTCATAAGGCCCTCGCGGGGGATGGCCGATGGGACAGAAAGCTCAGGGCTGTCCACACGCCGCCAGCTACAGCCCAGAGGCCTTTAATGGACCCAGTTCACACGGGGCTAGGGGTGGCATGCGGGTTCTCACTACAGCTGCCCTCACCACACGAAGCCGCTACTCTAACTAGCTACAGGAATGCACGTTTAATAATAAAAGGAATGCATCTCAGCTAAAAAGGAGCCTAAATTCCCCTGGAAACGAGCTACTAGGAAAGTGGAGGTTTGGTCCTCTGCCGGAAGCTGCCCTGCATGAGGTCCTGCCGTCCCTGAAGTCACAGCAGCCCTGCGGCAGGACCTCCATCCTGGGTCCGGGTGAGGGGAGCAGACCCGCTGGGCCAGCAGGAGAGCTGGGGCCTTGGGGGCAGGGGCTCCTCCTGGGGAGGACGAGGCAGACGCCCATGTCTCTCGGCCTGGCTGGCTGTGACGCCCGTTGGGCAGCGGCCCTACCTAACAAGACACCTGGCACCTGAGCTCAGGGCCCCCATGTCCAGCCTTGCCCTGGCAGAGACCCCTCCAAATTCTTCCCTCTCCTTGTGGGGGCTTCTCGAAACAGGACCTGGGACCCCAAAAGGAGAGAATCTGGGGAGGGGCAGGTGAGGCCCTGCACCTTTCAAAGTCAACAAAGGGAAAGCTAACGGATGTGAGCGTCCCCACAGCTGCCCGCCTGGGACAGCCCAGCCCGCGCCATCCCTGCGGAGTTCTAGGACAGCGAGGTGATGTTGGAACGCCCACCAGGAGGCGCCATGATCTTCTGCGCTGTGCGTCTGGCTACATGGTCGTCCGCCTGAGATCCTGCAGAAAAGTTGGGAGTGGGTGTGGGAGGGGCAGAAGCAGCTGGCTGTGCGCGAGGCCAGGACCGTGGAGCCCCCTGCGGCCACACTACGGAGAGTTACACGCCGCAGACCAGGAGACTGGGCAGTTGCCCCCGTATCTGAGGTCGGCGATGGTAAGAACTGTGAGGTTTGTGTCCTCACAGTGTTTGTGTCCAGCTAGGGACTGGAGGTCAAGGTTGGCCCTCCAGGAGCCTGCCTGGGGAGCAGAGACCAGCTCCATCTTGCTTTGTGCCTCCTGTGGGGCGACTTGCCTTGCACTCGAGCCCCCGTAATGGCAGAGGGCTGTCCCTGGCTTTTAAGATGATGCTAATTTCAAAGGGGACCTGCCCTGGCCCTCGTCCTCAGGAGGTGAGCAAGCGCATACCACCTCCCTGAGCGGGAGGGCGAGGGAGGACACCAAGGGGTGGGTTGGCCCCAGCACAGGCTGGAAAGAGAGGCCGGGTTCTGCTCTGGTTTGTGGAACCTGGGACTCGGTGCTTCTGGAAGAATTTTGAGCCGTCATGTAGCATGGTGGGAGCAGAGCCAAGGACCCAGGTGGAGGCCCGAAGCCCACAGCCTGTACCCTGGGGCCACCTGAGGACTCTAAAGCATCTGGGTGTCCCTGGGCACCTGCAGACCCTTCCCTACTGGCCTCACGATTTTGGCTGGCAGGGGCTGGCATCCCTGCTCAGCCCTGGGCATAAGGTGGCAGCCCCCACTCAGCAGTGCGTCAAGGCAGGGGTCATCATGCCTGCCCCGGAGCGGGTGCTGCAGCAAGACAGGACTTCCCTGGCTGGGCCTCACCGGGCAATGGGACGTGTCTGCACCTGTCTTCACACTGAGCAGGAGGCCAGCCGGCAGCTCCCTCTGTGGGCGGGTGTGGACAGGCGCGGGGGAGGGGGCCTGCAGCCTCTCTGGGCTCCCCCACCTGGGCGCCAGTAGGACTCTGGCAACTGAGGCCCACCGGCTCCAGGGGGACTTCCTGTCCCTCAGGGTGCTCCAGCCGAGCCCCCAACCCGCCCCTGCCTCAGGCTCAACTCACCAGACAGGCTGAACCCCGACTGGTGCAGGTTGCGCACAGTGGGAATGGAGCTCTTCCCCGGGCAGGATGGGCGGGCCTGGGCACTGCCCCCTGGCTTGGCAGGCACCATCACCTCGTGGACCGGCCCGTCGTAGAGGCCTCGGGGCACTCCGTGGATCTCTGCCAGCTGCAGGACGGAGGGGAGGCAGGAGGGGACTCAGCCCACACTGAAGCAGGGCAGGGCCTCCTGCCAAGAGCCAGGCTGGCTACGCTCTGTGGGCCCCTCTGCCCGCTCAGGAAGTCCAGGCGACCCTGTGGGGGCCTCCGCCCTGTGTGTGTGATACACACCTCCCTCCCAACCACACTCACACCTCCCCACACACACATCCCTCTGCATGGGCCCGCACTTCACTGCACACATACCACCTCCCCCCCACATCCCTACACATGTGCATGCACATCTCCTTGCACACACGTGTGCAGACATGCTTCCTTCACCCGAGGCTGGGTAGCTGTGCCGAGCTGGGGGCACTGCTCAGACAAGGGCAGCCCTGTGGAGGAGGCCCCCTTTTGGACTTGGAAGCCAGGCCTCCTTAGCACCCAGCGTCTGGTGGCCCAGCAGAGCCCCTCTCCAAATCCACGGAGGCCCTGGGAGGGGAGCCCTGAGTCCTGGTCTCCCTGACAACAGCCCCAAAGCCAGAGTCCTTTCCCAGTGGCCACAGTGGAGGGATGGTCCACAGACGGAAGCAGAACCTTCAGATGGTTTGTGCTTCCGGCTGGCACCTCCCTCTGGATCTGTGGCTTAGACTTGTGACTGTGGGGCTTAGACAGCCAGGGGGTGATGGGCGCCTGCCCATCAGATCCTGCCCTGGGGGTGGGGTCACTGTGGGGCCACTAGAGGGAGGCAGCAGGTGTAGGTCCAGCCCCACACCCACCCACCCGGGTGTGTGACCAGGAGACCACACCCTCCCTATGCCTTGGCTGCAGGAGGAGCTGGGTCTGCATTCACAGAGCTGCCGTGGCAGGTGCCTATCTGGGTGCTCGTAGGAGCCCCAGACCTCCACCCCTCAGGGCGGGTGAGGATGCCTGGTCTGGCCAAACCCTGAGGGAGGAGTGGGCAGTGTGGCCAAGGTCAGGCCCGGACCACAGCTGTGCCTGATAGCCTGTGGCAGCACCACGCGACTTAGAGCAGATGCCACCTCTTCCCCTCAGAGGAAATGTGCCGGCCCTGCCCCCAGGGCCAGCCCACGGCCTGTCCTGAAAGCCGTCCCTCCTCACTCCCAGTTCAGACAACTTCCTTCCAGAAAATCGGAGGCACAGCTCGGATAAAGCAAACCAGTGTGTGCACTAATGTGCGTGCACATGCGTGTGTGCATGTGTAAGCCACCTGGGTATGCAGCGTGGGGCCTGGGCAGACACCTGGGGCGTCCGTCAGATGCAGAGGGCGGCTTAGCAGAGGGCCGCAGGAAGGCGGTCAAGACATGGGGTGCTTGCTGAACTCCAGTTCATAAAGCTGCCGTGAAAACCACACGCCCCTCACATATTCACTGCAAACCTGTCCCCAAGCAGCCTGGTGGCTCTGCTGTGGTGTTAACGCTGGTTCACACAGGGATGTGCCACCAGTGGGTTTTAATTAACCTCAGGTCCACACTTTCTGTGCTGGATTATGTGGCTAATAAAAGCATGCAAAGCCACCGCAAGCCTGGCCGCCAGGTGCCCTGGCCATGCGAGGGGCCCACTCTGCTGTCCTGACTGCGGGGCAGGGGCAGGGCTGACCAGGGGAACCGATGCTGTGCAGAGGAGGTCCCGACCCCAGCCTTACCCGGTTTCGGGCTTTTATCCTCTTGTAGACGAAGTCAGGGAACGTCTTCCGAGGGATGAAGCGGCCAGCCCCTGGGGTCACGGACATGCTCCCATCCTGCAGCACCACCCTGCCCTGGCTGATGACCACCGAGGGCGCTCCTCGGCACTCGACGCCTTCCAAGATGTTGTGCTCCACGTTCTGGGGAGACAGGTCCCTTCATGCTCTCAAGACGCCCTGTGGGTTTGACCAGTGTCCCCAGAGGCCTGTGTGCACCTGTTGTGGGACCTCAGGCAGGCCAGAGCCCAGAGGGGACTGGCTGAACCCCACAGAGCCCTGTCCCGGGTCACAGTCCTTGGACAGGGCTGTGTGGACGGACCAGCCCAGGGTGAAGCCTCCTGTGGGGCGGGCAGGCGTGTGGCACAAGGCCCCACAGCAGACGTACCGGCCACTCACCATCAGGATGAGTGAAGCCTCCACCCCCGCCCAGAACGCCCGTGTCCTGAGCTCGACCAGGGGGGCTGCAGGGGGCTCCCAGGACCCCTGCCCCACCCCGCCCAACTCAGGCACCAGGCTGCTTTTACCAGGTTGTGGCTCCTGGCAGAGATGATTTTCGTGGCCTTGGGGTTCCATATGACCAGGTCAGCATCAGAGCCCAGGGCCACTCGCCCCTTCCTTGGGTAAAAGTTGAAGATTTTGGCTGCATTTGTGCTGGTCACGGCCACAAACTGATTCTCATCCATTTTCCCTGAGGCCTGAGAACGAGAAGGCCTGGCTGAGGGGGAGGGAGCGTCCTCCCCAGGACACGAGGTGGCGCAGGCAGCGGGCAGGGTCAGAGCCGTGCCCCCAGGTGTGACCCTGTGCACAGAAGCCTCATCTCTTCTCACTTTGTGGGTGAATAACTGGTGAAGCCCCCAGTCTGTGGCCCTTAGAACGTGATCGCCTCCCTGCGGAGCCGGGGTCAGGGCCTTGGCCCAGGAAGAGCCCAGGGCTGGCGCTGGGGATGGGGGACAGGACGCCGGGTGGGTGTCCCAAGTGACATGGAGTCAAAGGGACCTCAGCACTTGGGGACACGACTAACATCGCAGAGCTGATTCTACAGGGACAGGGCTGCCCTCCCTCTGCCCTGGAAGATGCCTTCCTGGGGGGACACTAAAATCAGGGAGGGCCGGGCTGCCCCAAGCTGTGGGAGTCTCCTCTGGGCGGAGAAGCCCTGGGTGGCAGGGAGGGGCCCCCAGCCCCTGCTCCTCAAGGTGCATTTACTGGTGAGGTGGCCTCCCTCTCTGTGCACCGGAGCCCCTCTGCACCCTGTCCCGGGGATGGCTGGGACCCCGCGTCCTCACCACGCACTTCTCCCAGACCACAGACATGCGCTCCTCGATGCCATTGGTGCCCTCGGGGATGAGGGTGAAGTCGTCTTTGCCGACAGCCTTCTGGGCAGTGGTGAAGGTGCAGTGGGCACTGCCAGTCACCTGGAGGTCCCCACTAGAGCAAGCTGGGCTCAGTGGAGCCCAGAGGGGCCTGCCCTTCCTCAGCCCGCCGAGGCCCTGCCAGCGTTTTCCCCCACCCCGGCCAGCACAGCCCAGGGGCTGGAGGTGTGTGAGAGGGGGCCCGGGGCAAGGACGGGTCAGTGTGGGGGCTCCAGGTGGGAGGTGCGGGCCCAACCTTGGTGCCGGAGAGGCCTGGGCTGCCAGCAGGCTGAGGTCATGATGGGCATGGAGCACACGAGCTGCCCTGAGGCTAGCCCAGGCCACTCCTTACCTGGACAGCAGGGAGGCGAGGTGGTCGGCAGTGGTGGGGTCTGGGTTGATGGGGGGCGATGTGACAAAGGCTGCAGCCTTTGCCCAGTTCTTGCTCCAGTAGTGTGAGCCATCTGTACCCAGGCTGGCAGTGATGGGTTCCCCAAACACGACCACCCCTGCAACAGGCCCGTGAGAGGCGCCCTGCCAACCTGTATGCCCCTGGGCCCTACCAGGGCGGAGGCCTCGGACTGTGCTGATGGCACCCAACAACCCCTCCACTTCTCCACCCAGACATCTCGCCCCCCTCCCGAGGCTCCTGGCCCTGGGCAGGCATGACTGGCTGGGGCTCCTCTGGGGGGACCTCGCCATACCTGCTCCCTCACAGCCCCTGCTGGGGTCTACAGGCTGGAGGGAGACCTGACTGACTTGGTGTCCACCCCTGCCTGGCCATGGCCTGTCTGCACAGACTCTGGGTTCCCCTGTGCCCACTGCCCCCTCCAGCCTCCAGCTGTGTTTTGTGGGCACAGGGCCCCAGCCCTCAGGACATGCACCCCAGCTCCTGGACACATGGAGGTGCCCAGCAAATTGCAATGTGTCCTCCTGGCGGGGTCAGTGTGGTGCGGTTCAGTAGCACCTGGAGTCAGGCTGTCCCACACACGCACGCACACTCAGAACACATTCACACAGTCACTCAACACACACTCATGCACTCACAGACACTCAGGTTCCTGGGCACACTTGCACGCACACCTCATGGTCATGGCATTCACTTCTGTGCACACAGGCCAGCAGCCCTGCTTTGCTCCAAGGCCCCCTCCTGAGCAGCTGCTGCTCCGTCAGAGGGAGACTCCAAACCCACCAGACCCGGATGGGGACCAGGGCCTGCCTCCCCAGCGGGCCTCTGCCTGGGCCTCCAGCACCAGGCCCCAACACCAAGAGGCAGACCGGTGGCTTCCTCCCCGTCAGGCCTGCCCTGCTGCAGCCTCAGGGTAGCCAGTGAGCCCCAAGAACGTGACCGCCGGCCCCCACAGGTGCTCTCCAAGCATCGGGGTGCAGGGCCCCGGGCTCACCTCTGCGCTTGGCTTGGGCGACCACATCGGCTGCGCCCTTGCTCATCACCTTGGTGACATACAGGGGACAGTTGGCTTGCTTGGCGATAGTCACAGCTCGGTACACGGCCTCGGCCTCCACCTGGAGACAGGAACACTCAGCCCCTCCGGGGCCCTGGGGCCTTCTGACCAGGGTGGCCTCGGGACGCCCAAAGACCTCCCAGAGGCCCTAGGCCCAGAGGGGGTACCCACTGCGGCGAGGAGCCCAGCCTGGGCCTTGGTGCCCATTCTCTGGGCTGAGCCAGGCAGCCCCCAGGACCTGAACATGCTGCCTTCTCAGCCTCTGGTGACAGCCTTAGGGTGACCAGTGGTCATGGGGATATGAGCCTGGCAGAGGCACCCACCGAGTCACACCTCCCAGGTGACCCAAGGGTGAGCACAGCCCCTCCGGTCATGGAGCCCCAGGAGAAGGCAGCAGTTAGGGTGCAGCCAGTGCCAGGGGGCACTCTCGGGGCACAGCGCCTACCTCCTCGGGGTGGCTGAGCACGTGGCCCTCCGGGCCAGTGATGCCGAGCTCCAGCAACCGCTTCTGCTCCTAAATAAACCGATGGGACACGATGTTGCAGCCTGGCTACAGCCCTGGGGAGCCTCGGTCTGGGTGTGATGTCCATGGCCTAGGAGACCCTGCTCCCCGAAAAGGATCCTGACCCCTAGACCTCTCACGTAAACTCTGCTCCCTAGGCAGAGTCCTGAACCCTGAGACCTCCTGTGTGAGCCCTGGGCCCCCAGGCCACTCACAATCACCAACCACAGAGAACCCAGAATGGAGGAGAGGGCGGACCCTGCAGGGGAGCGACTCCAGCTCCCTAATTGCAGGAGAGGGATGGGCCTGGGGGCTGCCAGGGACTCGCCCGAGGTCCCAGGGCTCCTGGCCTGCCACACTGTTTCTGGGAGGGGTGCTTCTGAGGGTGTGATAGGCGCTCTGCAGTCAGGGCTGGGTGGGATGCCATCTCCCAGAAGCACGCTGGCCCTTGGGGCTCTGTGCAGGGGACTCCGCTTGTCAGGGACACAGACGCTGAGTCTGCGTGGGAAGCGAGAGCAGCAGGATACCATCAACCGCAAACCAGCACCCCCACGCTGCCAAGGTGTCTCCCAGCATGCTCTGCCCACCGTCCTATCCTTAGCTTGACCCAAGACGTTCTCCTGACGGTGCGGCCTCAGAGGCACATGCCGCCCAATGGCGATGGGTGGGAACCTAGGAGCCCCACAGGTCCCATGTCACCCCCTTCCTGCTGCACTGGGGATGGGCAGAGCCCTCCCTGCCCCAGGAAGTCCACCCAGGGGTCTGGCTTGTCAGGGAGGTGGGCTGTGTGTGTGGACCAGCCCATCGAGGAGCCGTGAACCTCCCAGGGGCTGCCCAGAGCTGCCTGGGTGTGACTGGAGCACCTGCCACTGACCCAACACCACACTCACTGGTTGGAAGGAACACAGGGTCCAGTCCCTAGAGGGCCCTCACTCCATGGTGGGGCCCAGGGGGGAGGCACTGCAAAACCATCTTAGTCCCCCACAAAATGACATTTTGGTTTGGGAAATTTTTGACCTGAAGTGTGATGATCATAGAAAAATCCGTGTTGTGTCCAAAGCCCCCCTGCTTGACCTCTGACCCTGAGCAAGGTTTTTACTAGAATCCACTCAACATCCCCTCCCTCGGGGCTTCTGGGACCAAGTGCTCCTGTGAGAGTCTGGGGCACCCTCACGCCCACCCGCCCACACCTCCTCCACGAGGTCCCCATTCTCTGCGTGCACTTGGGCCACGGCTCCCAGGTCCCGGATGGTGCTGAAGATCTCGTACATCTGGGAAGAGAGACGTGCAGGCCATGTGGGCTGCGGCTCTGCCAGCAGCGGCCACAGAGGCCCTTGCCCACTCTGGCACCTGCCCTCACCTGGCTGTCGGTACACTGACACCTGTCCTTGTATGCCATGAAGACCAGGAAAGAGTTCACACCTGGAGGAGAGGCAGGACAGGCTGACGCTCAGCCACCAGTGGTGGGATCCCCAGAGCAGCCTGGGTGGGGGGGGGCAGCGCCCTCCCCTGGTGCCTCAGCAGCAGGCACAGTGGCCCTGGGCCCCGGCCCCACATATGCTCACCAGCAGGACAGAAGCCAGGCCCAGAGGTGGCCCCAGCCTCATTCTGGCAGCTCCTCGCGCTCTAGGGCCAGGAACCGATGGCCCCCAGGGGCAGATGCAGGGGAGAACCCCTCACACCCCTCCCATTCCCCACCCCCCACCAGCCCCGACACTGGAAAGGAGGGAGTCCTGTGCTCTGAGCTGCTTGAGTTCCACAGGCTCTCCGCAGCCCTGCAGCCCGGGGCGCGGCCTGCTGGGGGCCACCCAGCCCACCCTCTGCCTCTGGGACCTGAGTCACGCCCCACCACGCCCGGTTCACAGCACATGCTCAGGGACACACTGTGACAGAGGCAGATTTGGGGGCCTCTCACCAGGCAGGGCTTTCTGGAAAAGCAGAAGGACCAGGGCAGGCTGCCTAGGTGTCAGGGCCCCATCAGGAGGAGGGACCAACTCTCCTGTTTTGGGGGCAGCCAGAGCTGTCCCACCTCCCCCAGGAACTGGGACCAGACTGGGGTGCACCTGGGCCTGGAGGCAGCCCCAGCTCCCCACCATCCACGCCCACCAGGTTCTCAGTCCCCTGCTCCTCGCTGGGAGTCTCTCGGGGCTAAAAGTGCTAAAGTGAGGAGCTGAGGCGCGTGGTGGGGAAAGTAGGTCACCCTGGGCACAGGAGCCACCACCCAGGTGACAACCTGCATGGGGTGTCTGCGGGGACTGCTGACCAGCAAGCAGGCCTGTCCCTGGACTCCGCCTGAGGACCCATCCCTGGTTGCAGGCACTGCCAGCAGCACCCCAGCAGGTGAGAGGTGGCTGCAGGGGCCTGGTTCCTCCCCCAGCTCTGAGCTGCAAGCCCACAGCCTCCCATGGCCAATCAAAGAACCACTAGGTGGCCGAGCTGCCGCTTGGAACGAGGTGCCGAGGCCTGCGGCACCCCGGCCAGCCCCCGGGGAGGGGTGGGGGTCCTGCAAACCAAGGCTGTAGTGTGAGGACCATCGCCCTTTGGGAATCGGCCAGGATGAGCCCTCCCCGCCTCCTTCAGGCCTGGCCAGGGGCTGGCACCCAGCGGGACTGGGGCTCTGACCCTGCCAGCCCCACACTGGCTGTGGCCCTCTCCAGGCTGTAAGCCAAGGGCGGCTCGAAGCTGCTCTACCAGAGGGCAGTAGCCAGGATCATCTAACCTGTCAGACGGACTGAATTTCTGACGTGGTTTCAGCTTCAGGACTTTGGGCTAAAACAGACTCAGCTTGTTTATGCACTGGCCTGTTTCAGTACAGGCCCCAAGGGGGACCTGTAGGTTCAAGCATTTTCCTAAAAGGGTCTGAACACAGCTAGTGCTTTTCTTTCATCCAGAGACAGGGGGACCACGATGACACAGTGACCACTGTGCCCTTCTGTGGACAGGAAACGTCCCTCAGACATAGGAGGCAGGTGGCCTTGGTCTAGACCCTTTGGGAGTAGAATGGACATTCTAATTCCAGTAACTCTTGTTCAGCGTGCCCATAGGCCCCGGCCTCCTGCTTTGGGGTCACTCGGATGCAGAGCACGGCATGGCTAGCAGCCAGGATGAGGGGCGCCTTCGCACCCAAGACCAGGGCAGCCATGCTCCCACCCCCACCCTTCCAGCTGCCCTCCACCTGGCCACGGGGCCGCCGCTCACCCTTGTCCTTGACCAGGGCCTCCAGCTCCTCCCGGGTGCTCTCATGCCAGCGGGGGATGTCCACATGCAGGGTGTAGTCACAGCAGGCCCCGCTGTCCGCCTGCGCCCGCCACTGCTCATAGGCCGCCAGCAGGCTCATGCCCGTGTCAGGGAACACATGGTCCACTGTGGGAGCAGAGCAGTCAGCCAAGGCCCCTACCCTGGTCAAAGGGAACCACTTGGCCTCCAAGGGAAACTGGCTTCATGTCCCCAAGAGATCAGGAAGTAGGTTTGAGAAAAGCAGAGGAAAGGCCGTGGGCAGCTGAACTGGGGGCTGACATGGCTGTGAACCTGCCCATCGGTTCTGCCCAGAGGCATCTTCGGCCCCAGCCTTCCTCCACACAGACCCCAGGCTAGATGGTGGGTAAGGGCAGGAGGGGAGTGCCGCTATCCTGTGGTGCTGCCCTCAGGAGCTTGCCCAGAACGCATGGCTGGTTCCCTTGTGCCTCAGGGATGGCCCACCTTGAACAGTGCCACCCAGTCCCCTGGGCAGCTGGGAGCCCCAGGGCCACCGCACGGTCACCTCCCCACACACACCAGCCCTACATCCAAGGTCCAAACACTGCTCAGCACCTCTCCTAGGGCAGGAAGGCTCACCCACCCAGGGCTGTGGCAGACGCTGTGCCTTCTCCAGCACACCCCTCATTCGGGGCCTGTGCTCCCCACAGCTCAGGTCACTAAACCGGACCCTATGGGAGCGGGTGCCTGCCCCGCCCTGGGGGCTGTTCACAGATCCCGCCCGGGGCTTGACAGAGGCCTGCAGACTCTAAATCCTCACAGGGACCCCCCCACAGCTTAAGTGTGGCCTCAGCACCGGCAGGAGCTGGTGGCATCCACGGGAAGGAGTCCTGGCCAGCCTGGGCCACAGGTGACATCATGAGCCATAGCCTGAGAGGACCCATCCTCTCAGTCCGATGAGGTGAGCCATCTTTGGTCCTTTTTCACTTTGTGGTTGAGTAAACCAAGCCACCCATGATCTGGGCAATGGCTGAGCATCTCTGGTGAAGTGCCCAGTGATCTCAGAGTGGCCCTTTTGTGGTGGCAGCAGTGATAGCGGTCACAGTGTGCCTGGCACAACAAAGTGAATTAAATGCACCACTCACTTAATCCTCGCAGCCTGCTAAGGGGTTCCCCTTCCCCCTGCTTCACAGATGCGGAACGTGTGACTTCTGAGAGCGGACTGGCCTGAGGTCACATGGCTGGAACATGGTGGAGTCGGGGTTTGACTAGGTTTGTTATACCAGGTCTGAGCCAAGCAGAGAGTCTGAGCTCCGCACTGCTGAGCTGTTGGCATTCGAGGCCATGCGGGAAGCGGCTGCACATTGGTGTCTCGTGCTGGCCCCACAAGCTTACAGCGAGCAAGTTCACGGTGGGCAAGCAAATTCATCTCACAGGCTGTTAAGTGGGGCTTCTCTGCTGGGCTCAGAGGTTTTTATGAGGGGGTATGTGAACTGGAGCATGTCAGGATGGTCCTCATGGCTGCCACAGAGCCAGCACTGAAGAAATGTAACTCTGGGGGTTGTTGATGGATAATAGTATTTTTGTTATCCTTCTAAAACTACAGCTTCCACCTTTATACTCTTCTTGACACGGGCAAGAACTTCTCACAAACTAGGTTGCAGAGGCATGAGGATCGGGTCAAACGTGTTTCAGGCAACACAACCCCCCTGCTTGTCCACAGCATTCGGCTTTTCCAAACCTAGTCCTTGGCCAGCTGCTAGCTTCCCAGGAAATAAAAAATTACTGGGCCCACATCCATTTGCTCCCATGGCATTCCACAGCTGACCAAGGCAAAACGACTCAGAAATAGGGTTAACAGAAGAGTTGTTGAGGGTGCTTAGACTGGGATATAATACAGGGGACGGGCTGATGAAAACACCATCATGCAAAACCCTTCCTGTAACACATAAGCCAGACGACCAAGGTCTGGGGTGGAGGCTCCCCCGCCCGAGACACTCACATATCATGGTGGTCCCTCCCGCTAGGGCTGCCTTGGTCCCCTGGCAGAAGTCATCAGCTGGGGTCATGCCCAGGACGGGCATCTGCAGCCTCGTGTGCACATCAACTCCACCTGGCAGGACCATCAGGCCGTGCGCATCAATGGTTTTGATGCCCCCAGGGACGACAAGGTTTTCTCCTATTTGTCTGAAAGCGACAAAGAGAGGTTTCACCGGTTATAAAGAGCCCAGGCCAGAATGTGAGCAGGGTTCCTGGCAACATGGTGCAGCAGAAAGTATGCATTGGGGCTCCCCGAGGACAAGGACAGTGCAGCCAAGATCTAGCAGGACCAGCCCCGGAGACTGTCAGAGTAAGACTCCCCATGCAGTGGCTCCAGGGCTCAAAATGGAGGACCCGGGCTGTGCACACTTACTGCACAGAGGCCCCCACTCAAGGGTCCTGCCTGACAGGTGTAAGCAGAGCAACTATAGGGGTGCTCAGTTCATCTTGATCAAGCACCTGCTGTGAGCCCCAGATCACCCTGAAGCTGTGGTGACACAAAGAGATGTGGAGGCCACTGTCTTAATTTCTAGAGAGACTCTTATCCCTGAAGGCTGGGGCTGGAACTGTCTCCAAGGAACAGGGTTTTGGACGAGAAAAAGTGTTTACATGGATTCCACCCAAAAGTAAACTTTCAGACAATGTGTGGTCAGCGTGCACCCACGTGATCTGTGAAGACAGTTGAGGCAGGCACTTACTTTATCAAACCATCTTCCACATACAGGTCAGCGTAAAAGGACTGGTCATCATTTACCACCTTCCCACCTTTGATCAGAAGGTGGTCACTCTATTGGAAACAAAAAAAGTAAGTTTTCTCCAAGCTGAGTTACCAAAAACATATTTAGTACAACTTCTTACTCTGGATCATGACTGACACATTCAGGCACACATTGTGCGCACAGAAAGAAACAGAAAAGCCTGCACTGCTACCATCCCCCACAGCGGGGCGGCCGGGCCCAGAGGCAGCCGTGGCTCCTGGGTGGCTCCCATGGAACAGGCCCACACCTCCTGCCAGTGGTCTGGTGCAGCCAGAGGCCCAGGATGGTCCGGGCAACTGGCTTCTCACTCTGTCAGGAGGCGCGGCAGTGAAATGGATTCAATGAAAACATTTATCACCTGATTCATAAAGCCCAGGCTCGGGGAGAGGCAGATGGAGCCTGCAGCGCCCATGCCGGCCTGGGAGGCTGCCCCTCCTCTGCCACCCACACTGAGGGGGCCCTCTGCTGAGGGCTGGGCTTTGGTCCGTAGCGGCATGGCTGGGGCCATGGTGCTGCCGGGATGTGGGGTTAAGGCAGCAGGCTCCCCATCCCCAGGGGCTGCCTCCCCGCTGAGGGAGACATCAGTGATGAGAAGTCACATAAAAGGCCCTCACAGACTGGACAGACACAAAAGCCCAAAGACGGTGACCTGGCAGAGTGGGGAGGAGGAGGTGTAGCTCGGCAGAGAACAGTGGAGGGAAACAGAAAGGGGCTGAGGGCTGGATGATGAGGACAGGAACAGACCTCAGGGCCCTTTCCCTTCCCTCATCGGGCCGCCCAGGCCGAAGAGACAGGCGCCTTTCACCGGGAGGCCAACCGCCCTGCGGTCACGAGGAATGCAGAGGGCTCCTGAGGTGACATGTGACTCATTACATGTGAGCCTCATTATGTCATCTCTGGTCCTCCTGACATCTGTTTGGGTTGAATTCTCAAGATTCTATTGATTAAAGGGAAAACCACCATCCCTCTCTCCAAAAGGCCTGACAAGCTATGCCACAGGTTAAATTCATCCCTGAAACTGTCCTTAAGCAGCCTGGAGCTAAGAATGGTTTTAAATTTTATATTGGTTAAAAAACATCAGAAGAAGATTATTTCATGACTCACTCATACAAACTAAATGAAATTCATATTTCAGTGTCCAAAACTGAAGTTTTACGGGCAGTCATGCTGTTCATTTCTGTATAGCCCCAAAGTTGAAGGCCTCTACTGTCTGGCCCATTACAGAAGTTTGCTGACTCCTGGTCTACAGCTGGTGTGTTCCCAGCTGCCTAGGCTTCCCCCGGGGTCCTGCTGAGGTGCACCGCCCCGCTGCGCCTGGGCCCTGGACCTCGCCCTGACGGGTCACCGCACAATGACCCACTTTGCCCAGCTTCTGCAGCCAGGGTTTAGACCCTGCCTGCTGTCCCCTACACCGTCCCAGTTCAACACCTGCGCCCCAGCAGCAGCGGGGCAACTCATCCTCAAGCCAAAGGAAAACCCGCCAGGAAGAGGAAGGTTTTGGGTAGGAAGAGGCTGGTGGTCTGGGTCCCCAGCTCACACAGCCCCCAGCAGCTTCGGGACGCTGGGAGCCTTCAGGGCTGGGAACCGAGCAGGAAGTGCGGCTGGGATGGGCTGCGTGCTCCTTGGGATGAGCATGGAGTCCCCCTGAACCAGCCGCCCTGCCTTCAACCCAGCCGGGACGAGTACACTCCCACCCCACAGTCACCCCTGTGCCGGCCGCGGGCGGGCTTCCTGCATTGGTCTTGAAGCAGGCACCCCTTCTGTTCAGGGAGTACAGGGGCTACTTCCTCCCTCGCTATCTCAGGAACTGAGCCGGCAACCCCACAAGCCCTCCCGCCCTCCTGCTGTGGCCAAGTTCAGAGTTGGGTCTGAGACCCGCGGGCTCCCGTCCCCGGCCACAGGGATCCTGGCCGCCTGGAGGGGCGGCTTTGTTCACTGGCAGCAGGGTGGACGCCCGAGCTCCCGCACCGGTGCGTGTGGGTGGCAGGGGTCTCGCCTCCCGAGAGCTGGGGCTGCCTGGGTGCCGGCTCAGCGCCAACTAGTAAGCGCTCGCCTCCACCGGGGTCTCCGAACCCCAGCTTCGTGGAGGGGTTCGGGGTGCCAGGGGCTCCGGGCCCAGCGGCCGGGCCGAGTTGCTTTGTCTCGGACAAAGAGCTCCCGGCGCGGTGGCGGCGCGGTCCGGGGTGCGGGAGGCCGGCAGTGCCGACAAAAGGCCGCGTCCGCCCACCGACCCCCGGTCAGAGCGTCGCGACCCGGAGGCCTCCGCGCGGAAGAGGCACATCTGCGCTCTGGAGAGCGGCCTCTCGGACTCCGCGCCTTCCTCGCGCCCAGAGCAGGTCCGGGGAAGCCGGCAGGGCCCGGGGCCTGGGCGCCCTGCTCCGAAAACGGGTCTGAGCGGTGCTCGCGGGGCCCCCGGCCCTCGGCGGCGCGGGAAGGAGCGGGAAGGGACGGACCGGCGCCGGGCCAGGGCGTGCACGGGGGCTGCACCTGGAGGGCAGGGGTCCAGCACGGGGCCGCGAGAGGCCGCTCCAGGAGGCGGGCAGGGGGCGCGGGGTGACGCGCGGCCGGGAGCGAGGCTCACCGTGATGCGGGGGATGCTCTTCTTGCCCTGGAAGGACATCCTGGCCCTCCCGCCAGCGCCTCCGCCTCGGTCGGCCTGCGCGCCCGGCTCCGCGGGGCAGGCCTGGGGGTCCCGGCGGAGACGCGCGGAGCCCAGGCGTGTGCGTGGGGGCGCCGGGCGTCCGAGTGCGAGCGCGCCGGGCCGCGCGGCTCCCGCTCCGCCCGGCCCGGCCCGGCCCCGCCCCGGCCTCGGCCCCGCCTCTGCGCCCAAGCCCCGCCCCGGCCGCGCTCCGAACCGCCGGCTCCCCAGCCCCAGGCAACCGCGGCGGCCACCGCGCCGGGTCCCTGCGGCCCGGCCCCGCGTGCTGGGTGGGGAGGGCGAAGGGCTGCGACAGGGGCTGGCCTGCGTGTGTGCGGAGTTTGCGGCCCGGGAAGGAGGGTGGGGAAAGCCCGGCAGTGCCCTGCCAGGCCCGCCGTCGTCCTGCCCAGTTCGCTGCCCGCCGTCTGTGCCCCGGTGACCCGAGGCACCGAGGTCGCCGGGACTGAACCAGGGCACCTCAGGGCTCCGGAAGCCATACTCCGTCGGGGAAGGTTCCTCCGGCCGAAGCCGGGCTCCTTCGTCGGAACGCCGGGCTGGGACGGGGCGGGGGAGGCAGCTCCCTGCAAGGCAGCTCCACCGCCGGCCGCGAAGCTGGGGGCAGGAGGACGGGCGCAAGTCGGAGACACGGAGACAGAAAGAGACAGCGAGACCGAGACACACAGAGAGACGGCGACCCAGAGGCAGGACGCACGAGAGACCCAGAGCCCGGGCAGGAGCGGCGGAGCCCGCGGGCGGGGTTGCGCGGTGTGCAGCGGGGAGATGTCCCCGGCCCAGAGTGGCCGCGAGCGCTCAGGTGCTCTCAGAGAGGCTGGGGGCTTCGGGAAGAGGAAGAGCCCCCCGAGGGCTCCCGGCGCGGGGGTCGGGGTCTCGGGGAGTCCGGGGCCCGCATACCCTTCGCCCTGGCCCCGCCGCAGCCGCCTTTGCCCTTTAGCCACTACCTGCTGTGGGCCGGGAACCGTGCCGGGACGCTCTCGGCGACCTGCTGCGTCCTCAGGACCATCTCCGCTTGCTTCGCCCGGACCCTCCCGGCCGCAGCGTGCCATGTTGCGGGGTTGCCAAGCCCGAGGGTCCCGGCGGCCTCCCAGTGCGTCCAGCTGTAGTGTCTTGTTCTCAAAGGCGTCCTCCACGCAGCGGAAGACACCCTCGAGCTTGGGCCGGGCCCATGGGGTGCCTGCACCCAGCGTCCCCAGGCGCGCGGGCAGAGGCTCCGCGGGCTGCTGCGGCCGGCGTGCGGCCATGGCGGGAGCCGGCGAGGGGCGACGGATCCCGGAGCCTCCTGCTGCGGGGTCTGCGCGCTGCGTGTGGACGGGGCGGACTGGGGCCTGGCTCTCTCCGCCCCCGGACCTGCCCGGCGGTCGGCGGGCGCCGGCGGGGGGCTGGCGCTGTCCGCGCCCCGGGTGCTGAACGCGCCGGACCGGGAGGGAGGGCGCGCTTTCAGTCCCGGGCGAAGCGCTCCTGCTCGCCCTGGCGCACAGGAGGCGTGGGCGGGAGCACGCACTGTCTAGTGGAACTCCGGCCACATTTCCACGCTGCGTACGAGACCCTGCGCCCGGCAAGTAGGCTCTGACTCCGAAATGTTTGGCGAATCGGGAGAGTGGGCGGGTGCTCCCACGCAAGCTGCTCCTGACCTCCCTTATGCCGAGTGCAAGGTTTTGGGGTGAGACACGGTAGAGACGCTCAGCCCGCCTGGGGTCACAGGGCGATGCTGTCACTTTGTAGTGCTCTTTAGAGATGAACTTTAAAGGAGAAGACACTCCAGCCTTTGCGATGTTCAAAGCCTAAGTTCAGACAGTGAGAGTCGCTGCCAGCTGCTGCACACAGCATGTCTGCAGAGCCGAATCAGTTGCTTCCCCAGCCCCGGTCCGCCCCTGGTTTCCACTCCCCCAAAGTGATCAGTAGCACCGCCTCTACTCACCTAAGTGACATTGTCTGTGGTTGAAATCTGTTGCCGAGTGTTCTAATTCACTACCAGAAATTGTTTCTCCTTTCTAAATTATTTGTATTTTCTGGTTCTCACTTGATAAAAAGCTGCAGGAGGCCTCCTGGTGGCTGACCTCAGCTAGGTGCTGCGAAGCACCCCTGATTTCAGAGCCTGTCAGGCGACTTTCCTTGATTTTAGGATGAGACTGCTGCTAAGACGCCTGGATCCTCCTCTCCGAAAACCCGGTTCCCTTTCTGGTGTGGAAAGAGGACAGGGAGTGCAGAGGTGGCTAACACAGCTGGAAGGTCCAAGCTTTAATACCTTGTAAAGAGGAGAACTATGATATTCTAAGATTTAAGACAATTTTATTAAAACTGTACAGTAATTTACAAATGAATAAAAATTCTCTGGTATATATCATAGGAATCACGATAGAAAAATATGTGTAAAATCTTGTAGTTGATCACCATACAAACCTATTTTAGGCCCATAAACACTGTTTAGCACTGAACAGAACATCACATTTTAGAATGTGGTTAGTAAGGAATTGCTTCAGACAACACAAACACTGGCTGGCATATTGCATGAGAAAACAAGTCCTAATTTCATTTTTGCATAAATTTGCAGTAAAGCTTTTTAAAAGTATACAGTAAACAAATACATGATTTGATACATATACATACAACTTGATTTTCCTGAGCCTAAATGTAAATCCATTATTGTGTTAAAACACACAACCCGACTGAAGGTTTCAATGACAGAGTAATGGTCCACGTAGATCAACATCACAACACCCCCAAACTCCTGCACACCCTCGTTCCTGACTTCCAGCGTTAGTGTTCACAGGCCATGTAAGGCACTCGGGGTGTCCTGAGGGCTACACATCCCACGATGGCAGAGTACTTTAAGGAAGAGCCATTGTCCTTCAGCACTGGAACTCTGGACCGTGGGAACGAGGTACACACACATCCCACACTTTACATGGATTTCTAGTTTGGACAAACGAAAACATTTGCATTGCTTGGGGTATTGTGTACACACTGTGATTCGGTTGATATTTGCTATGCTAATACACATGTCCATGTCTTCGTTACACAGTAAACATTTCTGGCAAAATTTCAGGGTCCCACCTGTTGCTCCATCAGGGAGTAATGCGTTTACACACAGATGTCCCCTGTTTGAAGAGTTTACATGTAGTAAAAGAGCCCAAACACTTGCAGGAAATTCAATCCAACACCCTAGTTTTGAATAAAATGTATATTCTAGAATTTAGACAATCGTGTTATTTTAAAACACTTGAATTCTTCACATGCTCACTGGACCAGCAGGAATCAGTGACAAATGCTCATATTTGCCTTTTTCTTTGGAAGTCAGGTCCTGAAATGCTGCATTTTTAATCAGATGTAAAGGTGCCTATGGTACACGAGTAAAAAGTGGTTATCTGAAGAGAGGAACTGACATCGCAACCAATGTGCGTTTTCAGGACACAGCGGGGTACAAATGCAGTTGCTACGTGGAATGCTATTCAAAAACATCCACTGAGCCCCTTTCCTTTCCTATGTGCACATGATTTACATATAAACAATAACAACCTCGTAAGCATCGGGATGTATTTACATGCCTCTCTTTCCTGTGTAGCTCGCCTTGTTCTGGATCACAAAGCCGTGGCTGAGTGTCGGGGGTTGCAGGGAGGGTACCTGGAGCACTCCAGGTGTGTACAACATGCAGATCAAGATGATTCAGACAAACAGGAGGGGTGTGAACTTGGATTTCAAATGCACAGCTTTAGCTCCTAAACGGCCACCCCACACTGCTGCTTTTCCTGAGCACGTACACATCAGGCAGGAGCTCGGTCAGAGGGAGGTGACCCACGGGTGGGGCTGGCAGCTGTGGGGTGTTCCTGAGTGCCCACATGGCACAACCCATCAGGCTTCAATCGGGGAGTTCAGCCATAGCTCTGGGGTGGCTTTTATGAACGCAAGGCTATTGTTTCCCATTCGGTTCTGAGTTCAACAAAGGAGCCGCCATTAGTATGAGACAAAACCATGCATGGAGGATCAGACAAGATTTCAGACTTTGGACACAAGCCCACATCAGGCTCAGCCAGAGAAGCAGTGAGCTGACCCCAGTATCTTTTGCCCAAATGAATAGGTAACTGTGGCTTTTATGACAACAGAAAGGATGGGTTCTTCTTGGATGAATGTTGATTAATAGTACATTACCCAGCAGAAATCCTACACGTACCAGAGAAAAGCATGCCTGTCTGATCCTATAAGCTTTCTCCCATTTCAACCTAGGGGGTCAAGCCTGGTCAGGCCGCCTCTGTCATCTCCAAGTTGAACATTTCTTCTGACACATATAAAATGAACCTGACAGTTCCAGACAGCACGGTTGTCCCTCCATCTCCCCTCAGAAACACAGCTTGCTTTTTTTTTTTTATACATGTTACATTCTCACCTGGCTTCAGGTCTTACCACCCAGCACATCTACTCCTAGGTGCCTCAGAAAAGCTAAAATCCTGCGTGTCACCTGGTTAAGCACTTGCATGCACATACACCCCCTGTGCACATGCCACACTGAGGGTGACAGCCTGAGACCACCAAGGGTACGGAGTCAACAGACACACCACCTCCAGCCCATGAGCCAGGCTGGATCCCAGGGCCTGAGGGCCTTCCTGGGCTGTTGGCTGGAGCACCCAGCAGAAATGGAAATCACACTTAAGAGTGGCTTCATCAGCATGCTGTTCTCTCTGAAAAAGAGTGAAGACAAAAGCTTTATTTTAGCTGAGATGCCCGAGGCATGAGTGGGCGACACTCACGGTGGGGAAGGTCTAGAGAAACACCAGGGTAAGAGGCTGACCGAGCACGGGCTCACACGGGGACAGTGGGGTCTG
Organism: Smutsia gigantea; assembly: GCA_032199065.1. NCBI lineage: Eukaryota > Metazoa > Chordata > Mammalia > Pholidota > Manidae > Smutsia > Smutsia gigantea. The sequence goes on along the minus strand of JAVSCE010008129.1, from coordinate 45,057 downwards.
GTGGCTCTATCTAGTCACGATCCCATGTCTTGAGCCTCTGACCCAGGGATGCGAACAGCTTTTCCCAGGTGACCACAAGGCCACAGAGATGAGTCCATGGGCCCTGTGAAGCCATGTGCAGAAGTGGCCTTCGTCCTCCCTTGAAATGCCTGGCCAGATGCCCTCGCTTCTAATTTCTGTTTCTCCTCATTACTTAGAAACTCTTTCCTTATGACCTTTTACATCCATCATGTTTGGAACAAGTAATGAAAGAGCTGATCGGATTCCTTCTGACAAGGAGCCCTGCCTCAGCCCTGGGGCAGCAGTGGGCTGAGAGGTGGTGAGGGGTGGAGGCCGGCGGCCCCAGTCTAGAAACTCCTCAGGCTTCTAATCTCCAAGATGCTGGCAAAGATGGTTTTGGGTTTTGGTTTGTTGACCTGACTTCTAAGTAAGAGGATATTCCCCCAAGCAGGATGAAAGTAACAGCCCAGAATCACACGTGCTCCCATCAGCATGCCACACAGCACACTGGAATCTCTGTGCTGTTACAGCAACACAGTGTTTTGTGCCTTTAGTCCGACTCATTTCCAAGTAGGTTCTTGTCAAATCACCCATTTCTAGAGGCTAAGGGACCAGCCAGGCCAGCCTCTCCTTTTTGCAGATGGAAGAGTGAAAGCCCCAGATGAAAAGGGGTTGGCCAAGGTCACACATGGAGGCTGACCAGAGCCGGGGCCTGGCACCCACCCACCAGCCCACCTGCACCCAGGCACCACCTCTCTGAATCAAGGTGCTAGTCGCCTTGGGTTTGAACCACACACTTGCTGACACAGAACAAATATTATTGAAAATAATGTGCAGAATTCTAAAAACTCACTCCCCCAATTGAAGGACATGACAAGGGTCTGTGGTCACTTGATCCCCTCTCCTGGGCTCAACTTTGCTAATGCCTTCTGTTCATTTCCACTGTCTCCAGAACTGGTGACTTTCTGCCCTCGTCTATGACTGTGGCACTCCACACACATGATCACACACATACAGAGGCACGCATGCACATGCACATGGGCATGCACACACCCAGAGGCACAGCAGTTCTGCCTCCAGGCTTCCCGAGCCCCTTCTGCCCTCAACCGCATCTCCTCTGGAGGACATGATGCTTTCTGCCCTTCCCGTTTCTGGCCACTGGCCCAACTTTGTGAATGTTTCCACAGTCAGCCCAAGGTCTCATCCGAGTTGAAGCTGTGCAGGACATAGGACAGGCAACTTTGTAACCATCTTGTGGGTTTGACCATCATCTTGTGGCCTTCCTCAGTGCCCCACCCAGTGACTGGCCCAGCGAGGTCAGAGCCCCCCAGCTCCTCATTCAAGAATGCCTCTGTGGGCAGGAGCTGAGGTTCCTGCCTGCCAGCAGGGCCTGCTTGCCAGGTTGGCCCTAGACTGGCCTCTGGGAATCTGGATTTTGGAACTTCCCCTGGGTGATAAGATTGTGCTCATGGGCTGTCTTGGACTGTTTATACAAACAATACCACTGATGGCAAACACCTGCTTCCTTCAGAGGGCCTGGCATTTTAGTGGTCAGGGGGTGCCCAGAGGGGTAGCCCCAATAAAACCCTGAACTCTGAGTCCCAAATGGGGGCCGAAACGCTATGCACATACACAGCTACAATGTGCTGCTGGGGGAGGATCTGCTCTGTGCCATCCCCATGGGGGGGGATGCCCGGGAAGTCTCGTGGAGCCAATGTGTTCACTTATTTGGCTATTCATGTGGCAAATATTCATTTGAATGTGTATTAGGGCTAGGTGCCCCTTGGGTGTGTCCTGGGGCCACGGTGGGGCCATGGTGGGCAAGCTGGGAGAGGGGACAGTGCAGATGGTGACGTGGGTGACCACTGTGTGGTGAGGTCCCAGGGTGCGGGTGAGCACGTGGCAGGGGCCGGTGCTGGACAGAGGGCCCTGACCAGCTCAAGGCCCAGGGGGCCCAAGCCATTGTCCTGTGATGGGGCGATGTCCCAGTAAAGTGCACCCCAGAACCACAGCCTCGCCTCTCCATCTGGAGAGCGATTCTGGTGTAGTTTTCACACCAGGCTGCATGGAGGATGGGCGGCTAGGCACAGGGACAGGCGATGACCAAGGCCATGGAGTGGCTCCTCCCACGAAAATGGGCCGGAGCCAGGCCTGAGGGCAGAGGGCGTCCACCTGGATGGCCACCAGTGGCAGTGGGGTGCTCTTGTCGGGCATCCAGCCCAATACCCAGGAAGATGTCAGAGCCGCGTTAAAGCTGCAGAGGCAGGACTCCCTGCAGACACAGGCAAATGCTGTCATGCATATGGATCAGGAAATGGCATTCTAACTTCTGTCAAAATAGATGCTGAGGAACAGCCCCCGCCGTCTGTGTTTGTGTTGGGAATTCCTATCAGGATCTCAACTGCTGGGAAACACAAAGATGTTGGCAAAGGGACTGGGCGTCTTCCTGGGTCTGGGAAAGCCCGCATGGACAGGAACCAACTGCAGATGGTGAGTGCCGGGGGCCCCAGGCTATGGCCTCCCTGCAGCTTCCAGAAACACACAGAAGACAAGTAGACCCGGGTGGGCCGGGGGGGGGGAGGGGGGAGGGCTCCGAGTGGGCAAAAGCACAGCCCCACAGACGCTTGGCCAGGGTGAGACCCTGCAGTCTGGGTCTTTGCTGTCTGTCCCCAGACCCCACAGAGCAACCCACACAAGTATGTCTGTCTATAGGGTGGTGGGAATGGGTTCAGAACAGAACCTTCCCACGTAAGCTGTGTGTGAGGGAAACTGCAGCCAGGCATCTTCTCACCAAACAGGCAAACAGCAACAATGCAACAATGGACCTGTTTGGGTTTTTCCCTGGGTAGAGGGTCCCCACCTCACCCGTGCCCAGAAGGCTCCTGACTCCCTTGCCCACCGGCCAGGCCGTAGCCTCCAGAAGACCCTCCCGGCTGTCCTGTCTCCGTCCACACTGCTGGTGTCACCTGGCTCTTGGGAGATTTCCAGACTCAGAGTCAGCCACCTCCACTGTGGGAAGCCAGCCGCAACCTCTCAGGCTCAATCTCCTGGAGCCCCCAGCAGGACCCTTAGCGCCCAGCCCAGTGCCCTGGAGTACCAGGGCAGGTGAAGTCTGAGCACAGGTGCAGAGCCCACTGTGCCTGCAGGGAGCCCCTGGTGACCTCTACTCTGCCCCCTCCTCCAAGGAGCCAGAGCCAGCAGGATGGAGGCCCCCTGGGCAGGGAGTCCTGGGGCAGACTCTGCCAGCTGGAGAGGCTGAGGGCTGGAGACGGCCATGCCCAAGATACCCACCCAGGGAGAATGGAGGAAAGCACGGGAGGCAGGAGGCAGTGCGTGACCCGGGGAGCCAGGGCGGGGAGACAGCATGGAGAGAGATGCCAGGCAGGCTGGCGGGGGGCTGCACCTCTGCTGGGAAGAGAGCGAGCACACTCCAGCTCAGCAGGCTTGCTTAAAGGCAGGGGCCGGGGAACTCCCAGGAGCACGGCCATGGGGAAGACTGGGCACAAACTGGATGCCTGAACCCCCACCTACACTCACTGTGCAGGGAAGCAGTTTGGTGCCAGACCCCACCATGCTGCCCTGCACGGGGGGTGGGGGGAGCCGTGCAGGGTGCCCTGGCAGCCTCTATGGCCGGCCCCACCACTGGCCAGGCAGGTGAGGAGCTCTGCAGCTGCCCTCCCGGGGCCACCTCTGTCTCTTGACACCAAGTGGCCCTGTGGAGCCCTGACAGCCTCTGTGCATCCCGGCACCTGCCGCAGAGGGGCTGGCACAAGGCTGCTCCAAGCTGTGTGTCCTGGTCCCACAGCCCCGGGGCCAGCAGGCTTAGTCCCGATGATGGGACACCCGCAGCACAGCCCCGGTCCAAGCGGCTGAGCTCTTAGCAGCCCACGAGGGGCACCTGAGGCTCTGGAGGGCATGGCAGCACCAAGCCCAGGGTGACAAAGGCGCTTGGTACCACCCCAGGGACCGGGCCTCGCCCATTCATCACCACTAAGCACAGGTGATGTAGGGCCTGTCCTCTGCTCCCATGGCCCCACCCCCTCAGCCCCCAGCCCTAGTTACTGGAGGGGGGAATCCATTCCAGGAAGGGGTCCCACCAGCGGTCAGGGTAACGGAGATACTTCCAGAAGCTTCCAGTGCTCACAGCAGGGATGGCTGAGGCTGCCAACTGTCTGAGCACGCAGGGCCCCACCAAGTCCACATCAGCTCAGAAGTACCAGCACCAGGACCAGGCTCTCCAGGTAACGGCTAGCAGGGTGTCTGGAAGACAGCTCAGCTCAGCTCTGTCCCTCCTGGCGAGAAGGCTGGCCTGCCCTCCTACATGTACACACTGTCCATGCTGCACTTTGAATCCACTGCCCAGGCCCCCGGGCCTCTGCCTGCTCACACATGCCTGACCAAATGGACACACACACATGCACACGCTTTCTGCCTGCTCTCTGCTGGTTCCTGGGTCTGTTTCCTACGTGGGTTGCGGCAGCTGCTCTCGCAGCCCTAGCAGGGGGCATCCAGCCACCTTCTCTAACACTGATGTCTGTGACACTGGCGTGTCACATTAATGGGTTCACGGTCATGCTTGTGAAAAGACCCATTCCTGCTGTGACCAAGATGGCCACATGACGGATGGTAACTGGCTGCCGCGGCCATGAGCAGCTTGCTGGAGAGAACGGGTGAGATGGCCCAGCAATGTGGGCGGGTGGGGGCGGCGGCTTCAGGCCGGTCAGTCAGTGTCTGTCTCCAGGAACACTGGAGACAAGCCTCTGCCACAAGGTAAAAACAGAGGGATTGTAAACAAAGAGCAACGCCACACTGCTCCAAACCCGACGGGAACTGGAAAACCACTCAGGGCATCTCCTAAGCTAAGCATTTGTGTCCAGATGACCCAGCCAAGGCACCTGCAAGAAACTCCCAGACTGTGTTAGCGACTTCACGAGAAAGTTCAAGAGGCGTGGTTAGGAAAGGAGACCCAAATGTCCATTAGAGGCCAGGTAAAGTCCCACAGAGAAGCCGCAAACATGACAAATACACACCACACTCTACACCACGATATGGGTGACTCAGCACCGTGGTGTTAAGGACAAATGTGTGTCCTAAAGATACAAAACACACAATAGCTTTTTAAGAAGACTTAGAAAACAATAATTATACCTTCTAGAAACTACGGGTCTGCCACAAAGAACTACACAGGGGCAGGCGATGGGAAGGGGTGTGGGTCAGAAGCCAGTGTACCCACAGATGCCATAATAAGCAAAGTAATGAAGCAGGCCCTTCCCAGCCCAGGGGCAAGAGTGTGGTCTGCACCAGTCTTGGGATAAATGCAATTCCGTGCACCAAGGAAACCAAAAGGGAGGAGGTCTGAGATGAGGACCTGGTGGGGGAGGGAGCTGCCAGTCACCCACCTGCCACCAGGGACCCTCACGCCAGCCAATTCTGAAATGCAAATGCAGCGTGACCACCATGGCTCCGTGCGAGAGTGGGACTGTACACAGGCTTGTCGCCTGCCGTCAGACAAGCACACGTCTGCCCTCAGCCTCTGAGCCCCACCTCATTTTCGCTTGGGGCTGGAGCCCAGGCTGACAGAGCTGCCCTGACAGGGCTGCTGCCAAGGGGGCCCGCAGGAGCATCACAGGGCGCCTGGGCAGGGCCCCTTCAGGGGCATCTGGGAGCTCTGCCACCTCGCAGGCACCCCACCCTGCTCCCAGGACAGGGGATGCCTGGGAAGAGCAACCCCCCAGCTCAGCCACCCCGCAGGGACCAGCAGCCTCAAAGAGCTCATTGTTCACACTTGGCTGGACCATCCACGGGGAAACAAAAACATCTGACCTTCTGTTCCTTTTTTTAAAAAAGTAAAACAATAGACACAAATTAATTAGATTTCATTGGGTTATGATGGGGACGTTAGAGACATTTTTTTAATGGAGGCTCCTAGTCCACATGTACCCACTGCTCACCACCTGTGGACACGTTCTGAACAAGGGCAGCTGATCCCTGTGTTTCCAAGATGACCACACAGCTATTGTGCTGGCCTGCCTGGGTGGTGGTGCGCCAGCAGCAGCGGGTACCCAGCTTAGGCGGGGGGACTGCTCCTTGGCACCTGGCACTGCTCTGCCAAGAGCTGTGAATCGGGATGTGGTGACTGTTAATCTCACACATCATCAGCTTCTGGGCCATGCTGGGCAGGCAGGCCCTGTAGTCCCAGCCCTGTGCCCAGGAACCAGTGGAGACCATTTATGCTGGGCTCAGAGGATGCCAGCAAGTGGCACACTTTCCCCCTGCTTCCTTGCGTGCAGTGACACAGTCGGAGAGGACGCTACAGCTGGGGTGGGACTTGCGTCAGCAGGCAACAAGGATTTTAATCAAAAAGACAAGGAGTTCTTTACAATGGGGCGGGAGGAGACAAGAGATGGATGAAGAACACACAAAGTTTGCTTTAAACTGGCACCATATGTAAAAATTAATTCAAAATGGATCACGAAGATAAAATGTAAGACGTAAAGCACGCTACAATTCTAGAACAAAACACAGGAGAAAATATTTGGGACTTTGAATTAGGCAAAGGTTTCTTAGGTCAAACACCAAACACAACCCATTTAAAAAAAGTTTATCAACTTTTTTTTATCAACTAGACTCAATCAAACTTAAGAAGTTCTCTTCAACAGATACTGTTCAAAAGACAGAAGAGAGACTTGGAGAAAAAGCTTTTGAATTATGTAGCTGATCAAAGTATGTATCCAGAATATATACAGAAATTTTAAAACTGAATAATAAGAAACAAGCAATCTAACTCTAAAATGGACAAAAGATTTGAATAGGCACTTCATCCAAGAAGATTTATGGATGGAAAATCACCACATGGAAAGATGTCCAACATCATACGAGAAATGCAAATTAAAACCAAAATAAAATATCACCACATTCCTATCAGGATGGACACAAAAAAAGAACTGACCGTGTCAAGTGCTGGCAAGGATGTGGAGCAACGGGAACTCCCATCCCATATATCACCGGTGGGAAAGCAAAATGTGCAGCCACCTTGGACAAAAAACTCCTTACAAAATTAAGTACTTGCCAATCCTAGGTATTTACCCAAGAGAAACAAAAAGTTATATTTATACAAACACTTGTACATGAATATTTACAGCGGTTTTAGTCAAAGTTGCCCCAAATGGGAAACAAGCAGATGTCCTTCAACCAGAAGCTGGGTAAAGGGTAGCACATCCCTGCACCAGAAATGACTCAGAATAAAAAGGAGCAAACTACAAAACAGAAGAGTCCTGTTGCTAAGTGGGAAGAGCCAGACCCCAACTACATGGCTCAGAAATAGCAAAAATGACAGGAGGGAAACAGGCTGGTGTTGCCAAGGGGTGGGGGTGGGGATGGCGTGACTGCAAAGGGCGGCAAGAGGGTGTTCAGGGCTGTGATGTGGTAGACACCTGCGTGTGCAAAACCCAGAGAACTGTACATTACAAATAATGAACTTGGCTGTGTGTGTAAATTTCTAAAAAATAAGTAGGTGTGGGAAAACCCAAATGGACTCAACACTGTAACAAACAAATCCCCTGGTAACTACACTGGGCAGGGGGAAGACAAGAACCAACCTAAGCTTTTCTAAAAACAGTATTTTGTCTGGACACTAAAATGCTAAAGATGAAAGAAACTGTATGGATGTATCCTCATTGGTAACTTTGTTTCGGAGGGTATGGGGCGAGCAAGCAAAAGCTACCTGTGGGCAAATCAGCGCCCAGCATATACAGTGGCAGCCAAGTCTCGGCTGCCAAAGACAGGCACGGAGAGCGGGGGAGGCCGGGCGGGCTGCAGACCGTTGGCCTGGAATTGGATGTAGCTCTCTGAACTCATGGTTTCATAAAGACGACGCTAGAAATCTAGATGATAGGTCGGTAGGTAGATGGATAGTCGATAGATGATAGACCCTAGATAATAAACACATGACGGATAGACGCAGAGATAGGCGAAGAGTCTGGGTGTGCATGCATTAGCACAGACATGAATCTCTAAGCCTCTACAGGGGTCTCGTGTATAACGTCACACCACCAGCAATGAACACACCCCTCACCCAGAGGTGTTGGTTCCTAAACACCATCCACCAAAAGTAAACAGAGCTCCTCAGGGGAAGGGGCTGATTTCAGGCTTGGGGCAGGAAAATGTGAGGTGACTTTGAGCATCCTGTGATGATGCAAAGTAAAAAAGTGCTCAAAACAGAGAAGGGGGCAGGTCAAAATGACACAGGAGGAACCCGAAAGACGCTCAATGACATAAGCCGGGTCGGCTAGAGCAGGAAAATAAGTAATCAGCATTTTGGAGTCTAACCCATTGAATAAATTAAATATACACTGGTGCATACTGATTAAACAATTGGATAAATAAAGAATGAGAAAAGGGACAAGTTTTCTTTAAAGAAGAATTCTAATAAGATGGAAGGAACGTGGGGACTAGGAAATTGCCAGGAGAATGCCACAGTGATCGCGGCTGCAGGGAGGAGCCGCTGGCGGCACCCAAGTCAGCAGACAAAGTTCAGGAGAAAGAGGCACCTGCACCGCCTGTGGCCCCTCTCCCCAGCGCATTCACTAGGTACAAATGACACCTTGTCAGTAGGAGCCTGGCGGGTGCTGCCTTGACCAAGGGGCTGAGGCCAGCAGCCAGGAGGGCAGACCTGGGCCATGGCACACCGCACCCAACGTTCCAGCTAGTTTCTACCCGCGACAACATGGCTTGGCGCCAACTGCTTCTACGTGTTCTCCTATTTTGCCAGTATTCAAGAGCTCTCTCCGTGGTCCTTGGGTGCCAACGACTGGGTGGAGGGGAAAATGCAGTCCTCTGTGTCGCTCTGCGCCTGCAAACCTTTGTGAGTGTCTGGTCCTGGGGCTGAGGCCACTGAGCAGCATGTCTGGGGTGGGCCACTCCTCTCACCAGCCCGCAGCTGAGACATGGAGCATGGTCCCGTCTCTGTGTGGATGGCACCTGCTGTCCTCTACCCTGACCAGCCCGGGGTGAGCACCCTAGGGACAGGAGCTGGTCCAAGTCACCCTGGGGCTCCAGACCCATGACAGGCTCTGTCCGGGCCTGGAGGTCACCAAAGGGTGTGTTGGGGGGGCTTGGATCCCCAGGGGCACTGTGCTGTTGGCAGCCCACCCCCATGCCCGCTCTCCTGCCCCCAGACCTCCTTTCTGGCCCTGGCTCCCCTCCATAGGTGACCTGCTCATGGCTCTGGGGGCACCACAGCTCTGGGGACACCGGGCAGCTTTCTGAACCCTGGAAGGTCCGCCCTGTTCTGTACACTTTACAGCAGCCACAGGGCCACTGGCTGGCTCACAGGGAAAGGCTACCAGGAATGATGGGGACGGGGCCCAAACCATCCTGCCACCCATGGGGCCTTCAGGGACCCTGGCTGCGCATTCCCATCCAGGTGTGTACCTTGTGATGTACCTTGCCCCGGGGGACCTTTGAGCCAGGCTGTGACAGCAGATTGTCTTCATCAAGCAATCAGAAACACAGTGGGGGGGCACTCAGCATCTTCCTGAGCACCATACGGCCTGTGCCTAAAGACCCAAGGGCTTTACTGCAGGCTCCCATGCAGGGTGACTCTGAGCGCCAGGGACCGCAGGTCTTGACGGGCATGTTTGGGCTGGAGCACCCTCGTGTGGCCCTGGGGCATCTGAGGACTAGGGCGGGGCCGGGAGGGGCTCTGGCTTCTAGAGCGACCTCGCACCCAGAAGCCTGTCCTGGGGTCCCGCATCAGCCCGCCCACACGCCTCCTCAGGAGAGTCACCAGTTCCCTTCCAGGTGGGCAGGTGGGGTGCGGCCCTCCTCCCCTGCTCGGGCCCTGCCTTGCGCCTGCCCCCCTTCCGGCGCGTCCACGGGGTGACGGCCCGCTGTTCTGGAATGCTCCACACCTGGCTGCATGAGGAGCAGACCGCTGCTTGATGGCGCAGGCTGAGTGTTTACTGTGAAATAGAACTGCTCCCCACGCCAAAGCCCCACCAGGCCCCCAGAGCACCCTCACTTACAGAATTCCACTTGGAAATAAATGGGAATGGGCTTTCCAGCTGCCAGACCCTGGGGCGGGGTGGCCTGGCTGCTTGGCACCCTGGGGACCTTCGGGAAGCCGCTGAGCTGGGAGTCAGATTAGAGAGAGGACTGCTCTAAAAGGTACAGTGGCAGCTTTTCTGGGTTTGGAGTCTTGGGAGCAGTGGGACAGGGTGGGCAGCACAGGCCAGTGGGCCCCGTGGGGGCTGGAGCCCAAGCTGGCAGAACGGCCGCCACCCCTGGGAAGGTCCTCCCTGTGGGAGACGAGGCCACCCTCCTGGCTCAGGGACGGCCCGCGGCTCCCTCACCGGTGCCTCAGGGGGCCTTGGCTGGCCTGGGGGCAGTGTCCTGAGGTGCAGGAGGCCTCACAGGTCAGCACATGCGGGACCCCTCCAGGAGCAGAGGGCGGGCTATACAGACCCCCACAGCCTAAACATACACCCTGGGCACCCCCTGCAGGGGGTGCCCAGCAAACTGAACCCACATCTCAAACGGGAACCCTGGACAAAGCAGAGACAGATGAGGCAGAGCCCGACAGGCCAGGAGGAGATGTGGCAGCCCCCCCGCAGCAGGGAGAGTGCCGTCCCCCAAGGGTGCAGCGCCTTACCTGCTCACCACCTGACCGTCAGGCTCCCTTCTCTGGGACGCAGAGCCACAGGTGCACTGCTGTGCCCTCGCCGGACACTGCCCCGCGAGTGTGAAGGCCGGAGCTGTGGATGGGCAGCACAGCCCCTCTCGGCTTGCCTGCAGCTCTTGGCCTCCATGCTGGTGTCACCGGGTGCCTGGAGCCTTCGCTGTGTCTGGGGCTCTGCTGTCTGAGGTGGCCTCTGGCCTCCGGGGTCTCCAAGAAGGTGAGGCCCCTTCTGGTGGGTCTCCTCCCTCTGCGCCCCACCTCCCGCCATCCTGTTCCTTAGTCTTCTGCAGTCAGCCCCACGGTGCTCCGGCACAGCTCAGGTGGGACAGAAGGCTGACGGCCAAGGGCATGGTACAGTGGGGCTACCACGGTCAGTTCCCACAAGTGACAGCGTCGTGCACCAGGCAGGGCTGCAGGATGTGTGGTCCAGAAGCGCCCAGGACCCCGGTGAGAGTCACAGCATCCTCGCGGCCCACCTGAGGTGTCTTGGGGAACTGCCCTTAGGACGTCCTGAGGAACTGCAGTTTCCCTGAATGAAGGTCCAGCCCTCATTTTGTCGTTCTGCAGGGTGCCTGTGCTGTTTCTGGCTCGCCCTCTGAGACAGGCTTATGGCTAGTAAGGGGACCAAGTGTGAGGGTGGGCGGGCTGGGGTCCACCTGCTCAGCAGGCCCTCGGGCAGCCCTGTGACCAGGACTGGGAGGGAGGCTGCGCCCCAAGGGAGGACCCCAGAGTCCAGCAGCCAAGACCAGGCCTCCTCCAAGAGGGCCCTGGCCAGAAAACTAGTCCTAATTCTGGCTCATCAGAGTGACCCCCACTCAGAGGTGCTCAGAGCCCCCCTTTCTCCCTTTTCCTTAAAGGGGGGAGGTGTGCAGAGACCAGGTCCTCCTGGGTCCTCAGGAACGAGGTGCAGTGTCTGGTCTGTTCACCCAGCCACCTGCTGCTCTCTGGCCCAGCTGGAGGAAAGGGGTCTGGTTCCTCTGGCGGCTGGAGGGAAACAGACACAGGACACAGGTCAGGGAGGCTGCAGGGCGGGAGGAGGTGGCCAAGGGTGGGGTGGCGGGGGGTAGTGGGGATGAGCCCCGTGCTCTGGGGCATGCCCTCTCGGGGCGCCCTCTGAAGGCGAGGCCGTGGGCCAGGCAGAACTGCACGGCTATACTGCTGGGCTGCCCATCGCTTTTGGAAGGTCGCAGCGGCTGCCAGGCCTTCGCAGTCTGACTCTGAAAGCCATGGGGACACCCAGTTCTGTGTGACAGGGCCACAGCCGTGAAGGAACCCGCATGTCAGGGACACTGGGCATTTCTGGCTGAATCTCCAGCACAACCCTAGCTTATACTCGCTGCTGCCGCAAAAGAGCAAGAAGACACAGAACGGCCTCGCTGTACAGGTCACGGCAGTGGGCCCGGAGTCACACATTCGGGGCATTCTGTGCACACTGGTCTCTCCTACTGGGCAGGTCCCCTGGAAGGGGGATCCTCTGCTTTTTCCCTTGTGCCTTCTGACAGTGGAAGACCCCTCTGAACCTAGACCTGGGCAGAGGCTGGCGAATCTGAAGGCTGCCACTGGCTTCATGACTGCCCTTCGGAGCCCTGGGCACTGTCCTCCTGAGGCACCTCCTGCTCCCAGTAGCAGGCGGGCGGCACGGGGCCAGGTTGGTCCCCAGGCAGCAGAGGGCCACGCTCGCCGGACAGCTCCCACGTCAGGATACTCACCACATCAGAGAGCCCAGGTGAGCTATGACCACAGAATGAAAGCTAAGGAAAAAAATAAGAACAAAAATAGGAACTGAAAGGAAAGGGAAGGGAGAGAGAGAGAGAGAGAAGCATTGGTGGGGCTCCTGCCAGCGGCACGCACGGTCACAAGCATGGTAGGTGCTGCGGCACAGGGGCAAGCAGCCGGTAAGGGTCATGCTGGGAGGGGCCGAGGACACCCAGGGCCCGAGGCAACAGTGTGGCCACCACCTGGGGACACACTCTGGGGGACCTGGCACTGACCAGAGGCCAGGCTGTGGGCACAGGCGGGAAGCCACATGCCTAGTTTGTCCCCAGCACCTGTGATGCTCTGCTGGTCACCTTGCCTGCCGGGGACCCAGCTTCCTTCTCTGGTGTTGGGACTGGCCTCCTGGGCCTGTCTCTGGAGCCGATGGGGACAGCATTCAGAGGCCACTGGTGAAGGTGGGAGCCTCGTGGAAAGACATTCCAGGGGCCGGGCAAACACCAGCACTTCCTGGCCATATCTGGTCTCAACCCATTAATAATAATAAAGTGCAACCAGCATCCTGAAGAGATTTCACACGTGAAACCTCATTTTGGGGCGGTGGGTGGCAGGAGGGGATCAGGCCAGTGCAGACCCAAGAGAGAATCTGGTGGTGGCACGGTTGTCTAGAAGAGCAGAGCCGCAGTAGCTAGGTCAGAAGAATAAGCCTCGAGTACTTGATGCAAACAAACACTCTCACTCTAAGATGCAAGAGAAAACCTGTTCATTTTGGGGGAGAGACTGCGCCTGATGGGGGACTGGAGCCCCAAGAACAGGCCTCCCCATGCCTCGTGGAAGCTTTTCCATGTGTTGGGTGTCCACGGGGCAGGTGTCTCTTGTTACAGGCTGCACCCAGGCGGTCCTGGGGCTGGGCACACGCACCTGCACCATGGATTTGCAGCTCTTGTGGCCATTGCTTAGCGGGTGGTGGAAAAGTGCCCAGGGAAGGGGCAGATTTGGTTGTGGACCAGGGGGTGGGCACTGGGGACGCCTGCCATGGGGAAGGGCCCCTCTCTCCTCTGAGCACAGAGCCTCTGCTGGCTCTGCCTCAGGCCAGGGCTGAGACATGCAGCCCACAGGAGTCCGCCCAAAGGCCAGCCTCCTGCTCACCCCGGGAGGGACAAGGCAAGGAGGTGCATACGACAGCTGCTTCACTCCATGCTCAGTGGGGAGCCAGCCATTTGGTACAATCCACCCCCCAGGCAGGACCGACCGCAGGAACTTCGTCTGACTGCTGGAGATCACTGAAGCATCCCTAAATCTCAGAAAAAGAGCTGCCCTAAAACAATTAACCCCCCTGAGAGCAAGGGTTCTCTCTGGGCATGCTCTGTGCACCCTGGTGTGGGAGTGTCACTTTGGACTGTCACTGTGAGTGGACAGAGCACCCATGACCCTATGCTCACAAAGCCAGGGGTCTAGAAAAGAGCCAGACAGCCCACTTGGGCCCCAAACTAACTGCTTGCCAGCCCTGCAGTTTCCTAAACCTGAAAGTAATTGCATCAAGGACCAGAAATAAGGGATTCGCACCTGATGGCTGGCCTGCTTTCATGTGGAAAAGCCACAGTCTTTCAGGAACTTGATTTTAGGCCAACTGTTTGGTGAACTTGGAGGAAGCATATGCTGTAGCACGGCCATCCCCGGGGCCGGCTGAGGGACTCGGCACTCGCGAGGTGGATGGCTGGGCCACTGCAGGGGTGTGGCTCCCAGAGCCCGCTCCTGGCACCTGGTGCAGAGCAGCTGAGGCCTGGACGCCTTGTCCTGCTCACCCCGCTGACCTCGGGCCGAGAGCCCTGCTCCTCTCCCTGCGCCTGAGGGCCCCCCTGCTGGGCGGCCTACCTGTGCTCCCAGTTTACCTTTTCCTCCAGTTCCTTTGTTTGCCTCCTCTGAGCTTCCAGCCTCTCTTCTAGCTCTTTAATTCTCTGCAGTGTTGAAAGGAGGAAAATCTTCAGTAACCAGAGTATTTGGAAATCCAGGAAACCAAGTGGGAAAAGGCCCTCCAGGCCTTACTTATTCCTTGGTGGACAGACAGTCACAGGCCAGGGGCCACGTGGGCGCCCTGTCTGCTGGAGTCGGAGGAAGCCTCCCCTGGGGAGAGGACGGGGCACACTCGCCTTGAGTTCCCCCATGGCCACAGCTGGCAGAGGCTTGTTCTAAATGCCAGGGCTGTCCAATCTGCCAGGGCCCCTCACCTCCTGTTCGTCCAGATTGGCCTGAGGTCCCAAAGTGCCCCAGAACTAGCCTGAGGTCCCAGGAGGCTGGTTGGGAGGAGCAGGCAGTCTAGCAGAAGGGTGAGCATGGGAGGGCGTGGCCACTGGGGGCTTGGGCGCTGGAGGGCGTGGCCATGGGGCGTGGCTACTGGGGCGGTGGTCCCTGGCAGTTCTGTCCATGACAGGGTGTGGTCACTGGGGCGTGGCCACTAGAGGGGCGCCTGAACCACCCTGCCCATCCGGAGGCCACACCTCCGTGGTCCCCAGGCCCGCACACCTGCTGCGCCAGCTGCAGCAGCTCCATGCGCTCCCGTAGGATCTGGGCATCCCGCTCGCGCAGCTCGCTCATGACCTGGCGCTTCCACTGCTCCACCGCCACCTTGAGCTCCTCACGCTCCTCCTCCGACAGCAGGGCCGCCACTTTGGCCCCGGCTTCCTGCTGCAGGGCATCGTATAGCATGGCTTCCAGCTCCAGGATGTGCTGGGGGCAGGAGGGGCGGCGTTAGTCCTCCCTTACCCCCAGGGGCCTGCCCCCGACGGGGCCCCTGGGCGCCCCGCAGGTTTTGGGGTTACACCGTCTCCAGGCCAGTCCACAGAGGGGCTGTTTTCTCCTAGAACAGCTTACATGCTGTTCCATAGAGTGCAAACAGTCCAGGAGTAATTATTTCCAGAGCATTCATGTCCAGAAGATTTAAAAACGTGCAATGAAACACCAATGGCAGAATTCTCACACCATGTTAACATCTGGGAAAACGTGACCAGAGCGGGCGTCGGTGCAGAGGGGCGAGTGGGCAGGCATCCCTGCGGGAGAGAACGAGGGCGGACACCGCCTTCACCAACAGCCTTCATCAACCCCGGGCCTGTGAGCCCACAGCCGGAGAAGGGTGTGACTGAAGGGGACAGAGGGGGCATGTCCCTGACTTCACACCCCCCCCAGCCAAAGCCAGCTGCTGTGCTGCCCTCTAGGCTGCCTGTGGCGGGTGAACTGTGTCCCCAAAGACAGGTTATGTGAAGAAAGAGGCAGAGACCGGGGCGACTTTGCCACAAGCCCAGGAGGGCCTGGAGCCCCCAGAGCCGGGAGAGGTGGGAAGGGCCCTGTTCTAGAGCCTCTGAGGAGCTGGCCTGCACTGCCTGATTTCAGACTGCCTCTAGGCGGCAAGAGCTCCTCCCTGTCTCAGCCCCCAGGCCCTATGTGCCCAGCCTCTGCCCTCAGGCTCTATGACCTCCACTCTCCCAGATGGTAAGCCCCGAGGATGCCCATGCCCACAGGTGCCTGGGGTGCGGCCACATGGTTTAAGACTTCACCTCTACAGCATCATTCAGTCCCCACCCCCTTCTACGAAGTAGGGCCTGCATCAGCCCTACTTCACACACAAGGAAACCGAGGCTGGGGGTGGGGGTCCAGACCCAGGAAGGGTTCCAGGGCTCAGGCACCCACCCACCCCACACAGGCTCCAACGGACAGAGGCCTGCCCGCCACACTGCTGATCCCTGAACACGAGCGCCACCCTGTGGCCCCGTGATCATGCTCTTGATGCTTCCCTGCCTGGAGTGGCACAAACTCCTCTTCATCCTTCAAAGCCCACCTCCCTGGCCGCCCTGCTCTGCCTGCAAGCCCCCCTTCCTTGGCAATCCTGCCCTTCCACTTTTGTTGGTTAATTCTCCCTCCCGCCAGGGCTGAGGGTTTTTGCATCCCTCCCCTGTGTGGTCCCAGCACAGCACCCCACTCATAAGCAGACAGCATGTTTACTGAGCGAACAAATACATTAATGAAGATAAAATACCCTGAGAGGCTTCTGACGTTTTTGAACCTTTGATACGTAACATAATTGATGGCACTTATGGACTCAGGTAAATTAATGAAAAATCATGCCATTTATGAATCTGGTATGATGTCTCTCCCCACCCCACAGCAAATGGTTAGCTGAAGAGCACGACCCTGGGGGCACAGGGCAGATGGGGCGCATCCCGGCCCTGCCAGCTCACAGAATCCTTGAGTGGGCAGGAAGCAGCCCCGGGGTCACCAGGTCCCCCACAGGCCACCCAGCAGCCCTGGAGCCCACCCAGAGCACTGCACACCACCTCGCTGGGCCTGCCTTCCAGGGGCGGACACAGAGGCAGGCTCCCCATTCCTTGGAAGAAAGGCCATGGTGCTCGCCGCCGTCTTGCGGCAAGGACCCGGAGCTGCCCAGCCCCACAAGAACTCCTAAGAGAAGCTGAGTGGGAGCCGGGTGGGGAGGAAAGGGAACAGTGGAGGGGGGTCTGTGGCTCTCCTCCACTGCCTTCCAGAAATTCAGTTCATGACCGACCACCGTGGATCAGCATTTAAAAAGACGCCTTTGCTCTTAACTCAGCAGCCAAAATACACACCCTGGTGTAAACGCCTAAGGATTTAGTCATTTGAACACTTTTACAGCTTTTACCTCAGGGAATTTTGCTGATACAATCTTTGAAAAACCAAATTCTCAAGCTACAGAACCCTATCTTCCCATCAAAAACATAACCTTTTCAGAAATGAATGTTTCCTTTTCTTTGGGCAAAATGATTATGAAACTCCTTTTGGCTTAGTAGACATTTTAGGAAATGAAATAAAAACCTCTTGGACCTTACATTTATTTTATTGTTCTTGATAGCCACACAATAAACTGTCCCCAGATGTCACAACCAGCTCACCCTACATCAGCTACTACCTCTTAGAGCAAAAGAGCTTTAGGGTGTTTAAGGTAAGCTCCAGCATTTAAAAACAAATGGCTGAGTAAGGGTTTAGAATTAACATCACAAAGGCTTCAAAAAAACATATCTTTCTGGAGTGGCTGTCTGACCTTCTCTACTACAGAAGCTCTGCGCACGGGCCTCTCCCCAGCTCCCCAGGTCTGTGCCAGCTCCTCCCAAGAAAGCTGGCATCCCACGTAGGGACCACGCTTTCCCTTTCAAACCCCCAGCTGTGGCTCTTGTGCTCAGAGCAAAGACTGTGTGAGACCTGGGCAAGCACCTGAAAGGCCTGTGTCTCCCAGGGCACAGTGGGGCCAGTCTGCCACCTCCTGCCGGGCTCGTGAATGACAGGTAGCCAGGCTAGTTGTCCAGCGGAAAGCACAGGCTTAAAGAGCAAGTTGAGCAGACGTGGGTGGGGTGGCAAGGCGAGTGTCCTTGTTGGAACTGGAGGAAGGGGGCCCCCTAATAGCATCACCCAGGGAGGAGGTCTCCAGTCATCACAGGCTGCGGGCAGAGCAGCCAGTCTGCACCCCCAGGGCAACGTGTTCTTTTAGCCTGTCTATGGCAGGCAGGTGCAGGTGAGTTTGTGTGTGTGTGCATGTGTGTGAGTGTGTGCGTGGGCACGTCTGTTGCAAAGCCACCTCTCTGACATCATGTATGGTGCCCATCTTCTCTGCACTGATGTCACATGATCAATTCCCCTTCCTGAGGTGTATCTGGAGTGATGCCGTGTCCTAGGGGTGAGCTGTCCCCTCCCTGTGCTGTCCATGTGGTCTGTGAGCACAGAGAGCATCCGAGTGGGGGCTCTGGGCTTCCCGGCTGCCCCCTCTGCTGTGAGCACGGCTCCCACCAGCCCCCGGGGGGGTCTGGATCTTGGCACGTGTTCTGGGAAGATCCACCATTGCTGGTACAGCTCCCTGAGGCCACCTGCCTCTGCCGTCTCACCCGATGCCGCTCCAGCAGGCACCAGGCAGCGACCCGCAGAGGGAGCAGAGCCCTGCTCTGCCACCTGGGGCCCTGATGGCATGACAGCAACGTCAAGCCCCTGGGTCAGAGCTGAGCATTGTTCCCCCTGCATACAACGTGTCCTATGACTCCAGGAGGTGGGAATTCCTACCTCCTTTTACCCCAGGGGCCAAGTCACTGGCCTCAGGCATCCCAGGGGCGGCGGGGTAAATTCCAGTGCACATGCCTGCTTTTAGCTAATCCTCGGGACGCCTCACTGGGCCACTGGACAGCTTGTCCTGAATAAGCACCATGACATGCTCTGACTTAAAGGATTCGCAGTCTAGGGCGAATTTAGAGGGACTGTCCTGCAAGGTGACATCACTTTATAGGTGTCACTGATTGGCAGGAAGAAGTGTGGGCTTCCTCCTCCAGGAAGCCTCCCAGGGAATGCTCCACAGCTCCCCACTGCGCTAATCCGAAGGGCAACAAAGCAACAGAAAGGCTGAGTGAGGCTCAAAGCAAAGCCTCAGACCAATTTCAGTGAGGAATGAGTCAGAGTGGATGAGGGAAGGGTACACCCTGCACAGCTCAGGATGGTTAGATGACTAAGGCAGGAGCCCCAAGAAGAATAATGAGACAAGCATTCAACTGTGTTCAACTAATCTGTGAATGTGTTATTTTCCAACGAACTCTATTTTATCAACGTATCGTAAATATCCATTTGAGTTCTGCCCAGGCACCTGCAGTCACGGGGAAGCATTTGCTGGCAGGGCAGCAGGGTCTCCCTGGAGCTCACTGGGCCACAGGTCCCCAGGCAGACACGGCCTGGGACATGGAACAGCTCGGCCACCTCCTGCCCACAGCCCCCGCCCGGCTCGGCAGCCACATTCCTCCCACCTTGTGAGCTTGGTCTAAGGCCTGCTTCCTGTAGTCCAGCTCCTCATCCAGGTAGCCTTTCTGTTTACTAAACAGCTCCTGAAACAAAACAGGACCCTCAGCCTCGGGCTCTGCTCCTTGCCACCCCACTGCAGACCACGTGACACACCACCCACCAACCTTCTCACTCTCCAGGTCGACCATCTTCTGCTGCAAAGCCAACTCTGTCTCTTCAATCTGCTGGAGCCACTGGACTCAAACAGAAAGATCCTCAGGTAGTCGCAGAGGCACCAAAGCCACCCCGCATGCCCCATTTCATGGAGACAGCCTAGCTAGCAGTCATTAGCTGGGGGGCAGGGGGAGCAGATGCACCTAGAGCTCTGCAGGAGATGTGGGTGGGGGTGCTGCACTCCCACAGCCCCACCCCCTGAGCCCCTAATTACCAGAACGCCCTTTCTTTTTCCCCGCAGCTGGCCTACTGGGCAGGTGATGCCTATAGGGTGGGACCAGAAGCAGGCTGGCAGCCCTGGGAGCAGGGAAGCTGGGGAGTGGGGAGCCCAGGTGGGCTGGATGGCCCCCAGAAGAGGGTCCTGGCAGGGTGATCAGAACGCACCACATCGTGCAGTCTCTGGGGGTAAGCTGAGGCAGACCTGGTACTGGGGCAAGGGCTGTCTGAATCTGCCATTTGCAAACATGCATGATGGGTGCTGTTTGACCTGTGCATGTGCTGGACCTCCCAAGGCAGACACGATCAGCGGCCCCACCCCAAGCTCCTGGTAGCCCCTCCTTCCCCAACACGTCTGCACAGCTGCCCTCACCTTTTCAGCCAAGGTCAGCACGGTCCTGGCTTGTATGACAACCACTTGCTCCTCGTTGGTCAGATTCTGCACCCAAAAGCAGAATACACCCATAGTCAGGGGTGGCACCCTCTGGGGCAGCTGGGCTGATGATAGGGTCGGAGCTGGGGGTCACAGCTAAAGGTCACTTTTACTAAAATGCCCTCCCAGGAGTCTTTGGCACCCCTTCCTCTTGACCCCTGGACTGGGTGCATGCTCCATGTTGCCCCTCTGTCCTGTCACTGCTGGGAACCGCAACATTCTAGGTTAGTTGGCTGACAACAGGGTGGGGCAGCGCAGCGAGCGGGCTGGCAGCAGGGAGTGCCTACCCCTGCATCTGTCTGCATCTGTGTTTAAAGGCAGCTCTCTGCATCTGCAGTCTGAATTATTAATGATTTAAAAGCCACTTGTGTCTGTGGAGCAGAGATCCAGTATTCATGGCTATGACACGGTTCCCATCCCTCCTGTTTTTGCCTTTTCCTGCATGTTTTATTCATGTCTGGACAAGGAGCCCACGTGGGTGGTCCTTCCGGGCAGGGTCAGTCTGGCGTTGGGCTGATGTGCGCCCTCAGAGGATGTGAGCACTTCCCTCCCTGGGACCCTGGCTGCCTGCCGCGTCGGCACAGGTGGGAGCTGGGCTGCTGGCCCCGATTTGTGGGACGCCCAGGGGTGGGGCATGGGGAGCAGAGACTGGAGCAGGGAGGAGGCCCAGACCCCAGAACTTCCCTGAGCAGGGTCAGTCCACTCAGAAAGCCCTGTCTGTGCCTTTCTCCCTCGGGCATGTGAGCTCCCCCAGGCCAAGGATCTCTTGCAGCCGCACAGGGAGGGGCGGTGAGCAGTGGCTGTTGGGCAGAGGCAGGCTATGTCCTCGGGGCAGGCTGCAGCCCTGACTCTGAGTGGCACTGGGGCCAGGCGGGTGCCCCCAATCCCTGCTGCTCCTGGGAAACCGGCCAGGCTGCTCTTGCCACTCTCCTCTTAGGGCAGGGCTGGCCTGATGGGTGGGACAGGGAATGGGCCAGGCTGAGCAAGTGGCCTCAGGCGGACTGAGAGAACCTCCTGGGATGTGGTTAGACCAGGCTGAAGGACCCACAACGTCCCACTGGGTGATCAGCCTGGCTGGGGTCCTCTTAGGCCCTCCAGGAGTTGACTGCATCCCAGGGCCCCAGCCTCAGCCATCTGCCATCTGCTCCGCCCTCACAGCCTTTGCCCCAGCGACCTGTCCTGACCCTGGTGACCCATCCCTCAGCAGCTCAGGTGTAACAGTGAGTGGCACTGCCTGGGGGGTGGGGTGGGGGTCCAGTCTGCCCCTCCACCAGCCTCCACCCCAATCCCAGGGCCCTGACCTGGAGGACACCGAGGTCTTGGGTTCAGGTGCCCGTGCGGTCTGTTTGGAGGTGCACCTTCCTGGGGTGTCTGGGCACAGCAGTCAGAGCACCGGCACAGCCTGGCTGTGGGGGTCATGGGCTGGCTGTCCCATCACCTGCCTCACAAGCTGGGCCACTCCGCACCCCTGAGCTGCAGCCAAGATGGAGCACAGGGTCTGGGAGCCGGGCACACGCAGCCGGGAGCTGCTCCCTGCCTTTGCTTCTCTTGCTTCCCAAGTGAAGGGCGGGCAGGAGAGAGGTGATTCCCATCAACACAGCCCTGCACACCTCGCAGCTGCTGGGAAAACAACTGGCTCTGAGCATGTGTGAGTGACAGGGTGTGTATATGTGTGAGCAGGTGTGTGTGTGAGTGAGAAGGTGTGTATATGTGTGTGGCAGTGTGTGTGTGAGCAAGGTGTGTGTGCACGCATGTGCTTGTGTTTTTCCTCCACCTATTTTGTGAAGTGCACTGATCTGACTAAGCGCTTCGCTCTTTCTGGAGAGCAGTAACCAGGGCTGGAGTCAAGGTGCCTTAGGACCGCCTGTGCTCTGTGCGCCTGTCAGTACACCTTCAGGGGAAGGTCTGGGCTGTGAGAGTGGCCACCTTCCAGCACAGGTGAGAAGCTCATGGGGCAAAGGGCTTGCCAAATGCAGGATGATGGATGGAGGGCGGATGGAGGATGGATGGATGGATGAGGGATGGTGGAGGGAGGGTGGGGTGGAGGGGTGTAGTCACTGCCCACTCAGTAATTAGTATTCTTTGGCAAAGTTTCCTGTAGAAATTGGAACTCTGCCCTAAAGGAGATATGCAGATTATTTATAGGCTCTGCCCTTCCCTCAAAACAAAGGAAGGGGCAGCCCTTAGAAGTCTGGGGTCCATACTGTAGCAAGGTCAGAAGGCACTGGAAAATTTGCAGGCTTTATTAACTAAGACAAATTAAAAAATAGCCTAACAAGCACCCCAGAGCCTCTGCGAGCTCATATTGTACCTTTGCACAAATTAGAAGAGTCACACCTTTTCTCAAGACACCTTGCTGCCATCTGCCAGAGATGTGTTGTAAGAAATATCAAATCTATGATGACTGTGATGGGACTGGAGGCTCTCTGAGCCAGGCAGTGCACATTTGTTGTCTTGAGTCGTCTGTCATGGCAGGTCTAAAGGTTTGTGCACAAAAGTTTGTATCTGCCACTGCAACCAGATACGTGACAGAACCTCTCAAACCTTCCTGTGCCCACATCCATCGCTCTCCTCCCTTTGCACCACCCACTGCTGCTGCAGCTAGCACCATTCAGTCAGAAACCCCTGAGCCTCCTACTTGCCTGGAAATGACGACTGCCCCGGAGGTGTCTGCTTTCGCAGGTGCTGCAGCCTGGATTTCCTGCGCTCCTTGGTTGCTCCATTTAGATGTCCCAGCAGGGCCTCAAATTTGTCAGAGGAGACAAATCTCATTCTCTCTGCCCCACTTCTCTGTCTCCCTGGGGATGCTTATCATCTTGGGATTGTCAACAAATCATCCCTTGCCTTTACACCCCACCACTGAGCTGTTGCCAAATTCTGATTATTCCACCTTCGCTTCCCTAGTGCGCTGCTCTCTCTGCCTCGCTGGAATCCATTAATCCCAATCAGGACGTTAACGAGCACAGATTATGGAAAATGACTCCAGGTTCTGATAATTGTCAGGTTCACTATCCCCACCTCAACTCAATGAACACATCTGATGGTTACAAAATGGCCTGCCCTCCTCTACGCTCTCCCCCACCAATTCACTTGTATTAGAGCTGTAAAGGGAAGATAGCACTGGACTGAGAGGCACCCAGAGGCAAGAAATAAATGGTGGGGGTCACTACCCTTGGCAAATAGAGTTGCTAAGTTTATACACAAGGAGAGGGTCAGGGTAGAAGGTGATGCAACCAGGCAGCTGCAGGTGTTGGCCAACGTAGGCAAAACACAGTGAGGTGGGGGTGGGGGCAGGGGTGCCCTGATAGTAATGAGGTAAACTCCCCAGGTCCCCCATCAAACCCTGCATGATATGGACAAAATCCCGACGGGCCCCCATTTTCAGCACACAGTTCTGTGACTGGGCTTTTGGACTTCCAGTGGAACTCCTAACAGGTGACATCCCTCAACCCAACCCATAGTTCTGATGAGGCAGAAATCTCCAGTACCAGTCACGTCCCAAGGGCCCACTGTTTCCATTTTAAAATCAGAACATGACATTGTGGGACAGAGAGCCAAAGAGTGCGGGCCTCAGAGAAAACCTGCTACCCCCCACAGCCCTCCTCATAGGAATCCTGGAGAAGAGATGGCGGGGAGGCCAGAGATGCTGCCCTGAGCACTAACCAATGTTTGGCAAACAGCTTGTGACAATAACCAGTCCTGTCTTCTCCAGCTCCACTAAAGAGAAAACTAGAAAAATGGCATGCAGTAAAGAATTTGTCCCTGCCCAGAGAGAGGTGCGGCCTTTGCCCTCAGCTTCGGGAAATGATCTCGTGTACCTGATAGGAGTGTCTTTGTCCAGAGCAGGTGCTGGCCACACCAGGTAGTTTTACGATGGGAGCTGGCTCTGCCACAACAACCAACCACGTGAATCGGGGCTCTGGATCACTTATTATAAGTCAGCCTAGAGACTGAGTTCAACCATGTGGGTGATCAATCAATCATGCCTACATAACAAAGCCCCAATAAAAACTCAGATGAGGGTCCCTGGTTGGCAGCATGCCATACACATTGTCACACATCAATACTGGGAGGATAGTGAATCCTAACTGGATATGGAGAGAAGACAGCACAAGTTTGACACTCGGAACCCTCACTCTCTGCCTGGTGTGTCTCATTCTTTGGCTGGTTTCAGTCTGGAACCTTTCCCTGTGATAAACCATACCAGCAGCACTACAGATTTCAGTGAGTTCTGTGGACCCTTCCCGCACAGCGTCAAACCTGAGGGTGGTTTTGGCAAACCCCAAACTTGCATTTAGTTTCCAAAGTGAGGGCAGTCTTGGAGACTGTGCCTTCAAACTTTGCAGTTTGGCTAACTCTGGGCAAATAGGCTAAAGGCAAAGTATAATATGATCTAGGTTGGCCAACAAGTAAATTTTATTTTATGACAAATTTGCCAAATTCTCAAAATGAGGTTACGGAAGCCATCTGAAGAGACCTGTTCAAACATTCTCATCTTCCTAGAGAAGTGTGGTTAGTGCTGACGCACAAGCAGAGAACCGGGCCAGAAGACACTCAAAGCCTGTCAAATCCTGGGAGTCTCATCCTGGGTGTGAAACTCTCTCTATGCTTAAACCTCCAGAGGTTTCCCATCACATTTAGAATGAAATCCAAATTTCTTACTTTATGTATGTGTTTGTGTAGTTCCCCAATGAAAATGTAAATCTAGATCAGTGCTGGCACAAAATAGGCATACTATAAATGTTTGCTAAATAAATGAATGGCTCAAAAAGTGCTTATTTTGCCAGCAAGGTTTTATTTCTTGACTTAAATTTTTTTAATTGAGATGTATTCACATAACATAAAATTCAGTCTTTTACAATGGAGGGGGTTTTAGCATATTCACAAATTATGCAACCACTACCACTATTTAATTTCTCTGGCTTAATTTAATCTCTATTCCTCCTTTCTCTCCACCATGTGGTTCCAAGAAGGTTGCTAATCCCAGTCCCCCACATGCATCACCCACAGGGAAGACAGAGGGCCCAGGAGAGGCCACATTCCTCCCAGCACCTTCCACCAGAAACTAAGAACAGTAAGGCCTTCGTTCTCAGCTGGGGCAGCTGGGAGGAGGGAGTGTGGAACTGGATGTACCTTGATGCCCTGCCACATGGAAGCAAATGGTCCATAATAGGTGAGAATAAATCTGACACATGGAGAGACCACTTCTGCAGTTAACTAAATATTACAACTAAGTTCTATGTATTCCATCCACATTAACCCATTTGGTTCACTTGACTTAATGCAAAGTATTTTGTCTTTACCCCAGTTAAATATTATCCTATTAGACTCAGTATATAATTCCAATTTGGTGATCCATATCTCTCCTTAGTTAATCATCCAGAGAGCTGAACACCTACCATTATGCACTCCCAAAAGAGCAGGCCTGAGAAAATTCTACAACAATACACATGAGTATGCCGTTTGATTGATTACTGCTAAAAAAAAAAAATACTCTCTAAGACAGTTATAAATCACTTAAACACATTATGATTAACAGTATTTTGAAATGCTTGTTCATAAGGATAACTTGAAAATTCATCAAATATCTTGCTGAAAACACTATTTGTAATTTACCTTAATATTCCAGGATCCTTGGTAGTAAGATTATGACATGGTATTAATGCGCAAGGCTTTTCCTTTATCACCCTATTGGTGGCTCCTACTACCCATGGCTTCCTAGTTTACCTGCTCACAGACTAAAATTTAACTACTTGACAATTGCATGGATTTGAGGTTAAGCTCCTTTATCTCTGTCAATGAACTTGACTATATCCTCAGTTTTAATCTCTTGCATTTCTTCATCTTTGCAGTCTTCTGGTCATTTCTGACCATCTTTTCTCAGTTAGCTCTCTGTCCTCCAGCTGCCTCCTATTCCATTATAGTATTTCCTTACTGATGCATATCACTATCTGAAATGATTTTTAGATCTCTATTTACATTTTTACTGTGTACCCCACCCACTACATGCAAGCTCTATGAAGACAGGGAAGTTATGTTCTCTCTTGCTTATAATTTATTATCCCCCAAAATCCTGAAGGAAGTTGAGATGATAATGTGTTCTTTTTTTCTCTGAACTACAATCAGTAATATGGCTGTGTCATATATAGGGCAGTTAATGTGTCCCAAAGATTCTTTAAAGAAAATATCAAGTTAGCTGCCTGGAACAACTTCCCTCTTCACTCCAAAATCACTGGGAAGATTTCTTGCGGCGAACTCATTGTACTTTCTTAGGCTCTACTTTCAACTCACACCATGATGTTACTTCACCCTCATGCTGATCACCTCCAGCCCCAGACTTTCACTACTTCATTTTTTAATAGATTTTTAATTTTAATTGTAGTAAAAATACACACACATAAATGTCACCCTCTTAACCATTTCAAAATGTACTGTTCAGTAATGTTATGTGCATTCACACTGTTGTGGAACCAATTTCCAGAAATATCTCATCTTGCAATAACTGAAACCCTTACCGCCGTTATACAACTTCCGGGTCCCTCTTCCGGCAGCCTGTGGTAACCATGGTAACCATCACCCTATTTTCTGTTCCCATGAATTTGACTACTTTACATACCTGATATAAGTGAAATCATACACTCTTTGTCTTTTTGTGACTGGAATATTTCACTTAGCATACTCTCTGCAAGGCTCATGTAAACAATAGCATGCGTGAGATTTCCTTGTTTTTTAAGCCTGGGTGATATGCCACTGCAGACCGCATGCCTGGAGGTCATTCCTCCGTCAGCGGGAACTCTGGGCGGCGCCCACCTTTTGGCTATTGTGGGTGATGCTGCTATAAAAGGGGGTGCACAGCTTCTCTTCTAGGCCCTGCTTTCGGTTCTTTGAGATATATACCCAGAAGTAGAATTTCTGGATCATAGGCTAATTCTATCGTTAATGGTTTGAGGAACTGCCACACCATTTCACGTTCCCACCCACAGAGCACAAGGGTTTCAAGTTCTCCTCATCCTTATCAACACTTGTTATTATCAACTTTATTAAAAAAAATAGCCATCCTATTGGGTATGAGGTTCAGTAGTCCTTTTAGAATACCTGAGATCACCTATCATTTAAAGCATGTGTCCTCTTTCTGTGATATGACATCTTCTATTTACTGCTCAAAGCCATCAGCATTTCCTTTCTTAATTAATTCCCCAGATAACCCAGGTCCCCTAATCCTTATATTTGCCACGTACTCCAAAGACCTTTCCAGAGACTATTCTTTCAAAACGTGGGTAGCCCCTCTTCTAGAGACGGCTTCAGTGTCTCATCTCAGTAATTCCTTAAGCTATGCCGCCCGTTGCTACTCCCTGTATAGGAGAACAAGTTCAGGAAGATGCACCGTAACTCTGAGTGTTTCATTAAGGAACTATATAAACTATGTTAGACCCATTCATGTTTCAGAGATGTAGTTCTCTCTTCTGTAAGAAACTGAGCTACATTAGGTGGCAGCAAAGGTTCCCTCAACTCTAGGATTCCCTAAATTATTTAAATATGCAAGACCATAAATCTGACATCAACATGGCCCTGAGAAACCATTACATACCTACAAAAATGATCAAGAGAGAAACAAAACTGAACAAATAAACAACAGTAGTACCATGGATGATCTGTGATGAAGATCAAGAGGAAAACAAACCAAACCAGAAAACAAGAAACTGAAAATAATAAGAAAAAAAAGTCATGGAAGTTTGGAGAAAATTATTTTTTTAAAGGCACACAAGAGTGTGGTCAAACGTTTTTGTTAAGAAATTGGTGAGATGTACTTTGAAAGTATTTTGACACAATACGGAGGTCAAAAACCCACGAACTGAGAGTAATGAGGTCCATGCCTGTGGCTGCAAATGTGTATCTTTTCCTCTGGTCCATGATGGCCACAGATCTCTATGAATGGGCTCTGGCTTGTGTGGTAAACATACTGCTCACATTTCAGGGGATTTAAAAGTCTCTAAGGTGTTTATAGAATGCCTAGTCAAGTTTCCAGAATCTCAGCGGTCCCAAGCGACCTGTTTCTTCACAACAAACCCCTCCTGTAGTTGCTGGTTCCTGACAATTTGTTGATTTCTCTAGTTTTGCCTCAGGGAAGAAAGGGACGTCCAGATGCATATCTGAAAAGCAAAGTAAAACAAAATCCGAAAAAACCTATTAAATTGTTAGCCTTGGCACGAGTAAGAAGGATTCATATCATTTCCAGTCCCCAGGCCTGCTATAAGAATGGTAGATTCGAAATAATAATTATCATGGACCCATAAATGCAAGAGTCTTCTGCGATGTGCTCTTTATATTAATATGATATAAATACACCATCAATAGAAGTTACAATCTTTTCTTGGAGTAGTGACTTTTTTTCTTAGTTGCCAATAGTCTCATAAACGTTCCCCGCATTGCTATCTGGGACTAATGGAATACGTATATTGGCGAGTAGTCTGGACACAGACAATGGTGAAAATGGCTCTGGATATAATTCATCCTCAGCCTGATTACAGTCACCATTTCTGTCATCTCCATTAGAAAATAGCCAGGATATATTCCTTAGATGCAAAAACTCTGTTCCTGGAGTTCGTTTTTCACTTTTACGTGAAATAATCTCATTTAGTGAACAAGTTGAAAATTAGAACATGACAAAAACAACCTGGTAGCTTGGGTTACAATACAATTGAATATTTTAAATAATTTCGTTAAATAATTAACAACTATTAATTCTGTAAAATAATATAGGGATAATTCAAATTGAGTACAATTTTAAATGTCTGGTCCATTTGTGATGAGCAGTTCAAGACTTGCACAACTTCAAATAGTAAGGCCTCCAGTATTTCTTGGTGTCATGTTTCTGTTTAAAGGATATCCCATTTGGAAACATACTAACTTAGGTGGAATTTTATTACTACAGGCATTCTCACAACAACATGGTAAGGTTCTTATAAACCTATTTTATTCGGAGTCAACACTGATTTGGCTATGCAGTTTGATTATTTGGAGTTGAAACAGAATAACAAAATGGTTCATTTTCCATTTTTCACGTACTTTTCTGCACAAAGGTCATCTTCATCTTAGGTATATATTTGATGTAATGGTGTCAACTTCGATAAAGAGGTAACATGAACCAAGCTCAAATTACCAGAAATGGAACTTATTTGGGAATAGCAGAGGAATTGCAATTGGGGAGATGCATGCTATTGCAAGCTATAGGCAAGCCCACTGATGGTTTGGGGTGGGCTGTATTTTTGGGCAAGGGGTGCAAAGAGGAGGAAATCCAGCCAGAGTCCAAGCAGGCAGTTCTTGGCTTGAAAACAAGGAGAGATTCTTGGCAGATGTTCATTGATCAAAAGATAAGTCTCCATCTTCTGTAAATCAGGCATTTATGAGAAAACACTCTCTTCATTCTCAAATCCAATTCTTCTACGTGAGACGGTCCAGTCCATACCCTCTGGTTCCATTTTAGATTGAAGTGCTTCACATAGGCTTTTGCTGCATATTAAACATCATCTATCATTTGCCTCATTTGATAGTATTCCTCTTTGTTTAAAGTTTTAATAATAAATAAAAAGATAAATAAAATAATAAATAATTATAAAATAATAAATAATTTATAGTAACATATGGATTCCTGTCAAAGCAAACCTGCATCAATTTTTATTATATTATGTATTCTATGTGAATTCCAGTCTTTGAAATCTGTTCATTTCCATAATGCTAACTGCTTTCTCTCAAGTGCTTCCATGCATGTATTGCAATGAGACATTTTATGATATTTCACCCTGAAAAGAAATCGAAATCAAAATGTATAGGTTTATTCTTCAGTAATTTATCCAGTTATGTTAAAATCTTCATTTCAGAATGACACTCTTCAAATACTTCTGGAAATAAGAATCTGAAATCAATCTCCTTGCTAACAGCATGTATAGCTTCCTTCTCTAGGATCAGCCTAGTTTTTGGTTCTTATACACTAGTCATGCTGAAATATCAGTCATCCAAAAAACTCTGAGATTTATCCCAAGATTATTATAGTGATTTCTAGTCTCTACTCAAAACATTGCACAACCTTTAGAGACTGCCAAGCTGATGCTGGCTCAGAGTCTGTTTGTTATAATTTGGATCTATGAAATAAATGGATTATTTCATAAATTTGAACAGATCTGAACCTTCAGCCTTCTGGTAGGCAGACACAATGTTTAACCACAGTCCAGAGTTTATTCCAAAGAGGTAGTCAGGCAGAGCCATTTTAAAACCTCTCCTCGGGAAGAAAGCCATCCAACCATACCCCTTTTCCTCATTAAAATGGGTTCAGGATTAGGTCCTTTTCAAAGTTTAGTTGAGATTTCTCATAAGAACTTTAAAACACTGTGTTCAGTGTGTGGTAATTTTGTGAAGTTTTGAGGCATGTGAACATTATCAGTTTGATTGTTTTTTAGGAAGAGCAGTTAGGAGTTACAAATTGTATTTCCACCATTATCCTCAGAGAAAGAGGGAGAAGGGTTAAATCTATGGTTGATAATAAACTGTGTGGGTCTTCAAAGAGAACTGTAAGCTAAGTACTAGTAGAGCAAAGGTTATAGGCAAGTTATACCAGACAGTTTTAGAGAAAGTGTAATTACTAAGAAGAAGACAATTTAGAAGTCCAAGAACTTAAAGGAAACCATGTATAACAACCTGGTTTGTGTTTAGATTATTCAAATTAAGTGCACAAATTATAAATAAGAATGTTTTAGTAAAATACATTTTGACATAGCAGCTGTTCCTTGTCAGTTCAATAAAATTTGCTTTAGTAATATTTCTCCTGGCAATAGTCAGCAAGCATGTGCCAAGTGTGAGCATTCTCTTCCTTTTTTTATTTTTTAATTGAAATTCCAGCTGCTAGTCAAGGACATAAGCTTTTGGGTCACACCCAGAAATCTCTCTCTCTCCCTCTCTTTCTCTCCTCTTCTTTAGCTGAGATAGCTGGGCCAAATATGATTCTAGTTGACTTTTAAAACGAAATGTGAGTCTTTAATTTATTAATACATTTCAAACCTATTTTGAATTTAAATTTATTCTCAGACCACATTCTCCCTTTGAATAAAAAAATTTTAATGTACTCCCCGTGATAGAAAGTGTTAAACAGTACCCTTTTTTTCTTCTTCTGTAGTCTTTTAAGCTATTAGTTTCATGACCAAGATTATTTGATTTTTTAAAACGATAATATAACATATTTGAACAGTGTCTTCAAAATCGTCAAGTTTGTGCTAGAAAAAGTAAACAACAGAAGCTGAAAAACAAAAACCCGCTTCAGCTTCACCTTAACAATGAGCCTCACTAGTGTTGGTCGCTTTCACCTTTGCCTCAGGACCTTTGCTGTGTGTGTATAGATGCACACCCTGTGTGTATGATTATAAATACAGAGAGACATTTCACACATAAAAAATACAGAAAATTTAAAAGTAATATTTGTTATCAGACATCATCAGACATCCTGACATTGCCATTTTACTTTGATTTAAAGTTGTCATCTAATCTGCTGGATGTTAACTTGGATCCCCTTGCACCATCATATCCCAGAGTTCTTTTGTCTGTATACTTAATGACTGTTACTGGTTCTTCCAAATATTGCCTGTTTAAACCTTTTCTGACTATTTATATAGGATTATGTTTTAATTTTTATTTATATGTTTTATTTTATGTATGTTGTTGATATTTTAGCTTTGTATTTTTCATAGTTGTGGGGTAAATGGTAGAATTTCCAGAATCTCCTGCCTGGCCTTATTCCATATACATACCAATGGATATTTCAGAGCCTTCAGTTGATCTGGGGCAAGGGGTGGAGAGAAAACATCCATTGTCTCCTTCCCTTTGTTCCTGGTACATAATTGGTCTGGCGTTTGCCAGTCACCAAGGACCTGCTGCAGAGTTCCTCCTGAAAGGGGTGGGGGGGAAGGAGAGCACGTGCCAAGGCCAGAGAGGACAGACGGAGCCAGACCTGGCTAGTGACTGTAAGAAATAAAAGCGTTTCTCCCAACCTGCTCTTCCTCTTGTCCTCCTTTGATTTAATCAGTTCATAGAGAACTCACCCCAGGCCAGGAACACCCTTCTCCTCAGAGCTGCAGTAGTACAGAGGGTTTTAACTATGTATGTATAGCTAAATCTATCTTTTTCTGAATGAATGATGCCTTCTATATTCCAAATGTACAAACATATTTCATGTATTTTAACCTAGAAATTTGGTAGCATCAGTTGCACTTACATTTTAAGTTAATGTAGATTTTATTTTTGTGTAATTCTTTTTCTAACTGGATAGACATTTTTCCCATTTGTTATTTATTTAAGTTTTTTCCATGTTGATTTGAAAGGTCATTTTTACCTTAAATTTCCATGTTTAGATCTGGTTCTGGACTCTGTTCTGTGTGGCCAATCTCACTGGTGCAGAGGCTCTGTATCTGTAGCCATTTTAACATTGTAGCTTTATGTGTATGTTCTATCCTCTGCTGAGCAGTTTTCACCTTTACTTTTTATTTTTCAAACTGCTTTTGCTGTGTATATACTTTTCTACTTCAGATTAATTTCCAGTTGAATATTACCTTAGGACTTTAATTTAAATCACATTGATATTATAGGTCAATTATGAGAGGATAACATTTTCCCAGTAATGAGTCCTCCTACCCAAGACCCCTGCATGTCTCTATCCATACTGTAATCTTCTTTTCTTTCAGTAATGCTTAATTATTTAGTTTTGCATTTCTGTGTAAACTCATTACTATACATATGTTTTGCTGACATTGAGAATGAAAAGTTGATTCCTATTAATCTTAAATGGTACAATAACATTTAAATCCATTTCCTAATATTATATTGAAAAAGTTTTAATCTTAGTTGCCCAAAGGTGAGAAGGGGTGGAACTGCCTACAGCAGATAAAACCACAGGGTAGGAAAGACAGCAAACAGAATAAAGGGAGAATTCCCAAGGACCATATTAGGAAAAGGAGGTTCTTCCCAAGAGAATGAGTAACACTTAGAAGGGGGAGAGGTAGGGGGATGCTTGTTTGGGATTCAATGGACAAGGAGGACAGTGTGAGAAAATGATAAAAGCTTTAGAAAGGTTAGAGAGATGTGGAAAACGATTTGCCTTGCGTCTCATTCCCTTCCAAGACTTCTGAGAGGGGATCACCTTGCAGTGTGGCCCCAGCCAACATAGGCAGCCATGAGAAACAAAATATATCGGTGTGGCATATTTAGAGACCTAGTAGGTGGCTGACAGAAGATAGGTAGGAGGGTAGTAGATAAGCTAAGTACTTGCACTGTTTTTTATAGCTGTCATATAACTTGGAAGAGATCTGACGTCCCCATACAGTCCATGAACACATAATGTAGCTGGGCATCTCAATTTCCAACTGATCCACCAGAGGCTTTACAATAAAGTACCGTCCATATCCTATTATTTGGAGAGCATAGAAAGATCTCATAACAAAGGCTGAAGGCTACTTAAGTGAGGATAAGAGCTAGCTAGAGGGGATGCTGAAACTCCACCACTACTGATGTGTCATGTGTGGCAACAAAGGAAAACACAGGGATGCCAGGAGAACTGACCATAAATTTTACCAGTGTCAGACTTGGCTGGATGCGAGGGTGGAGTCCCAGATGAAAGGCTGAACTTCCTGCAAGCGAGGGTAGAGAGGACCAACAGGACAAGATGATCCAAGCCACCTCTGCTCCTTCTCCCCCACCGCCCCCAGGGGGCATACACTCCACCCTATCGTCAGAGTGACCAGATAGTTAAACATCAAAATGGGGACACTGGAGAGGGTAAAAGAAGGCCCCACAGAGATTTAAATTATTTTGTAATATCTATTTATTAAATGACAGGTATTTTTTAATATTAGTGGATGAATAAAATAGTTCTAAACTATTTTTTAAAATATATTTCCTAAAGAAATATACACAGGCATATTAAAGCAAATCAAATAATCTGGAATCATCTTTAAAGTTGCAGTTTTTAGTACTAAATTTGAAATTGTTGACACTGTCAGTTGACCCTGTTGTATAGATGATATTTTTTTTTATTGAGAATATATTCTCTATAGAGTTGAGATAGTTAAAATACTTGATAATTTCACAGCTTGATTTTACTTTTTTTGTATTGATATAGGTAACTATTTCAACCCATACATCTTTACAGATATTGTCTTTTTCTTGAATAAGAGTACTTTTTATCAATAAATATGTTTATGACACAAAACTCAAGTCAAATTAGTTGCTTCTACTTAGGAATCTTTTTAAATTTTTGCCTAATTTAGGTACTGGAAAATATGCCTTTTTAATTTTATTCCACTTCAATATAAGTTATCCAATTAAAAATGAGCAATGTATTAATATGACCTTCCCAAAAACTAAGATATTTCAAAGCACAGTTATCAAATTAAGAAAATAAATATTGTGAGACTCCATTGTTTCCCACTTTCTATTGTAAGGATTAATCTCAATGTGTTCCTGTTTAGGAACCTCATTTTTATAATTGTTATTTGCTAAAAATATTCAGAATCTAAAATGTTAGTACTGCATTCATAAAATAATTTGATTACATCAACTGATTTTGGCCATATGCAACCAAAATTTAGAGAACCTATTTACCAAAAGTTCAATGCCATTGCAGAATATATAATCTGACTAGCAAAGTACTTCCACAAATGTCTAAACTATTTAAAAAAGCAAGAAGCAGTAAAGAAAGCATTTTGTGGCATGATGAAATATAATTTAATTCAACATCAGCTGTCACACACAAAAAATTATAGTTCAGTTACTCTTAACTATAGTTCTTATCAATTATAGTTCATATAAAAACATTGTTATTTTTAACAACTATTGCTTCTGTTCAACTGTAGAATGTTAATAATTTATCTATTTTTAAAAAGTGATATGGAAGTTCCAGGAAGATGGGGGCATGAGCAGGGTGGCGGAAATCTCCTCCCAAAACGATATATATTTATGAAAATACAGCAAATACAACTATTCCTAAAAGAGAGACCAGAAGATACTAGACAGCACACAGCCTGCATCTACACCTAAGAGAACTCGGCACCCCACGAGGCGGATAAGATATGGAGCCGCGACCCAGCGGGATCTGAGCACTCCCCCACCCCAGTGCACAGGCAGGAGGAGAGGATTCAGGGCGAGGAGGGAGTGGAAGTGCAGGCCCATGAAATAACCAGCCCCGGTGACCTGCGCCAAGAGCGCTGACACACATCGCTCAGTGTAGCGGAGATTGGAGAGAAAGAGGGTGCAGGATCTGAGCCAGGGAATGCACTGGGTCCTCGCAGCTGCTCCCTGGGTCTTAAAGAGACAGGGGTCCAACAGAGGAACAGGATCATTCGAGCACACTCGGCCCAGCAGGCTGGGAGTCCTGGGGAAATTCGGACCCCTTGGCTGGCAAGTGGGAAAAAGTAGCCCTACTGAGACTTCCCACAGAGATCAACAGCCACCCATTCGTTCCCGCCCCGGCCAGAGCTACAAAAGGCCCTACAGAGCGGCATAGCCACGGCTGCAGAATAATGGAGCAACAGCGCCACCTACAGCATCCTCACAGAATCTACTCCCAGCGGACGTCTTTTTGTTTTTTGTTGGGTTTTTTTCTCTTTCTTTTCTTTTCTTTCTTTTCTCTCTTTCTTTTCTCTTTCTCTTCTTTCTTTTTTTTTTAAGTCTTAAAGAGCCCAACTAACATACGTGGCACCACTTCTATCGCCATGAAAAGACAGAGGAATATTATCCAGACCCAGACACCAGAGAGGTAGTCTGAAGGGATGGAAATGCACAATCTTCCTGAAAAAGAATTCAGAATAAAAGTCATAACCATACTGATGGATCTACACAGAAATATGCAAGAGCTGAGGGAGGAAGTGAGGGAAGTGAGAAAAGAATACAGAAAAGAGACAAGCGATCGACGGGCTTAGCAGCAGACTGGACAAGATGCAAGAGACTGTTAATGGAATAGAAATCAGAGAACAGGAATACAGAGAAGCTGGGGCAGAGAGAGATAAAAGGATGTCTAGGAATGAAAGAATATTAAGGGAACTGTGTGACCAATCCAAATGGAACAATATTGGCATTATAGGAATACCAGAGGAAGAAGAGAGAGAAAAAGAGATAGAAAGTGTCTTTGAAGAAATAATTGCCGAAAACTTCCCCATGCTGTGGAAGGAAATAGTCTTGCAGTCCACGGAAGCCCACAGATCTCCCAACACAAGGGACCCAAGGAAGACAACACCAAGACACATAATAATTAAAATGGCAAAGATCAAAGATAAGGACAGAGTATTAAAGGCAGCTAGAGAGAGAAAAAAGATCACCTACAAAGGAAAACCCATCAGACTATCATCAGACTTCTCAACAGAAACCTTACAGGCCAGAAGATAATGGCATGATATATTTAACGTTATGAAACAGACGGGCTTCGAACCAAGAATATTGTATCCAGTACGATTATCACTTAAATATGATGGAGGGAGTAAGCAATTTCCAGACAAGCGAAAGCTGAAAGAGTTTGCCTCCCATAAACCACCTCTACAGGACATCTTAAACGGACTGCTCTAGAGGGAAGCACTCCTAAGGCTAAAAAGATGTCACCAGAGAATTTAAAATTATAGCAAAGAAAGCAGACCATCCAAATACTAACTAAAGGCAAAGAATAAAACACCTATTATAGAAAGAATGGAGGAGGAGGAATAAGAAGGGAGAGAAATAAAGAAACATCAGACTGTGTTTACAATAACTTAACAAGAAAGTTAATTTGGATTGTCGGATAGTGAAGAAGCAACCCTTGAACCTTTGGTAACCATGAATCTAAAGCCAGCAATGGCAATAAGTATATATCTATTGATCATCACCCTAAATTTAAATGGACTGAATGCACCAATCAAAAAACACAGAGTAACAGAATGGATAAAAAAAACAAGACCCATCTATATGCTGCTTACAAGAGACTCACCTCAAACCCAGAGATATACACAACTAAAAGTGAAGGGATGGAAAAAGATATTTCATGCAAACAACAAGGAGAAAAAAGCAGGTGTTGCAGTACTGGTATCAGACAAAATAGACTTCAAAATGAAGAAAGTAGCAAGAGATAAAGAAGGACATTACATAATGATAAAGGGGTCAGTCCAACAAGAGGATATAACAATTATAAATATATATGACCCAACACAGGAGCGCCGGCATATGTGAAACAAATACTAACAGAATTAAAGGAGGAAATAGAAAGCAATGCATTCATTTTAGGGGACTTCAACATACCACTCACTCCAAAGGACAAATCAACCAGACAGAAAATAAGTAAAGACACCAAGGCACTGAACAACACACTAGAACAGATGGACCTAACAGACATCTACAGAACTCTACACCCAAAAGCAACAGTATACACATTCTTCTCAAGTGCACATGGAACATTTTCCAGAATAGACCACATACAAGGCCACAAAAAGAACCTCAGTAAATTCAAAAATATTGAAATTCTACCAACCAACTTCTCACATCATAAAGGTATAAAACTAGAATTAAACTTTAGAAATAAAACAAAAAGGCTCACAAATACATGGAGACTTAACAACCTATTTTCCTAATTAATCAATGGGTCAATGACCAAATCAAAACAGAAGTCATTGAGTATATGGAGACAAATGACAACAACAACACAAAGCCACAACTTCTCTGGGATGCAGCAAAGGCAGTTCTAAGAGCAAAGTATATTGCAATCCAGGCCTATTTAAAGAAGGAAGAACATTCCCAAATGAATAGTCTAAAGACACAATTACTGAAATTGGAAAAAGAAGAACAAATGAGACCCAAAGTCACCAGAAGGAGGGACATAATAAAGATCAGAGAAGAAATAAATAAAATTGAGAATAAAACAATAGAAAAAAATCCATGAAACCAAGAGCTGGTTCTTTGAAAAAATAAACAAAATAGATAAACCCCTAGCCAGACTCATTAAGAGAAAAAGAGAATCTACACACATAAACAGAATCAGAAATGACGGACCCCACAGAAATACAAAGAATAAGAGAATATTATGAGAATCTATATGCTAAGAAGCTGGAAAACCTAGAAGAAATGGACACCTTCTTAGAAAAATATAACCTTCCAAGACTGACCAAGCAAGAAACAGAAAAACTAAACAGACCAATCACCAGCAGCGAAATTGAATAGATAATCAAAAAACTACCCAAGAACAAAACCCCCAGACCAGATGGATTCACCTCTGAATTCTACCAGACATATAGAGAAGAAATAATACCCATTCTCCTTAAAGTTTTACAAAAAATAGAAGAGGAGGGAATACTTCCAAACTCATTCTATGAAGCCAGCAGCACTCTAATACCAAAACCGGGAAAAGACCTCACCAAAAAAGAAAATTACAGACCAATATCCCTGATGAATGTACATGCAAAAATACTCAACAAAATATTACCAAAATGAATCCAAAAATACAAAAAGAGGATCATACACCATGATCAAGTGGGATTCATCCCAGGGATGCAAGGATGGTACAACATTCGAAATTCCATCAACATCATCCACCACATCAACAAAAAGAAGAACAAAAACCACATGATCATCTCCATAGATGCTGAAAAAGCATTTGACAAAATTCAGCATCCATTCCTGATTGAAACTCTCAACAAAATGGGTATAGATAGCAAGTACCTCAACATCATAAAGGCCATATATGACAAACCCACAGCTAGCATCATACTTAACAGGGAGAAGCTGAAAGCTTTTCATCTAAGATCAGGAACAAGACAGGGATGCCCACTCTCTCCACTGTTATTCAACATAGTACTGGAGGTCCTAGCCATGGCAATCAGAGAAAACAAAGACATACAAGGCAACCAGATTGGTAAAGAAGAAGTCAAATTGTCACTATTTGCAGATGACACGATACTGCACATAAAAAAACCCTAAAGACACCACTCCAAAACTACTAGAACTAATATCTGAATTCAGCAAAGTTGCAGGATACAAAATTAACACACAGAAATCTGTTGCTTTCCTATACACTACCGATGAACTAACAGAAAGAGAAATCAGAAAAACAATTCCATTCACAATTGCATCAAAAAGAATAAAATACCTAGGAATAAACCTAATGAAGGAAGTGAAAGACCTGTACTCTGAAAACTACAAGACACTCCTAAGAGAAATTAAAGAGGACACTAACAAATGGAAATGCATCCCATGCTCTTGGCTAGGAAGAATAAATATTGTCAAAATGGTATACTACCTAAAGCAATCTACAGATTCAATGCAATCCCTATCAAACTACCAACAGCTTTCTTCAATGAACTGGAACAAATAATTCTAAAATTGATATGGAACCACAAAAGACCCCGAATAGCCAAAGCAATCTTGAGAAGGAGGAATAAAACAGGGGGAATCATGCTCCCTTACTTCAAGCTCTACTACAAAGCCACAGTAATCAAGACAATTTGGTATTGGCACAAAAACAGACCCACAGACCAGTGGAACAGAATAGAAAGTCCAAACATTAACCCAAACATATACAGTCAATTAATATTTGATAAAGGAGCTTTGGATATACCATGGGGAGATGATAGCCTCTTCAGCAGCTGGTGTTGGAAAAACTGGAAAGCTACATGTAAGAGAATGAAACTGGACTACTGTCTAACCCCATACACAAAAGTAAACTCAAAATAGATCAAAGAGCTGAATGTAAGTCATGAAACCATAAAACCCTTAGAAAAAAACATAGGCAAAAATCTCTTGGACATAAACATGAGCGACTTCTTCATGAACATATCTCCTCGGGCAAGGGAAACAAAAGCAAAACTGAATAAGTGGGACTATATGAAGCTGAAAAGCTTCTGTACAGCAAAGGACACCATCAGTAGAACAAGAAGACATCCTACAGTATGGGAGAATATATTCATAAATGATGTATCCGATAAGGGGTTGACTTCCAAAATATATAAAGAACTCACGCACCTCAACAAACAAAAACAAATAATCCAATTAAGAAATGGGCAGAGGACATGAATAGACAGTTCTCCAAAGAAGAAATTCAGATGGCCAACAGGCACATGAAAAGATGCTCCACATCACTAATCATCAGAGAAATGAAGATTAAAACCACAATGAGATATCATCTCACACCAGTGAGGGTGGCCAACATCCAAAACACAAACAACAACAAATGTTGGCGAGGATGTGGAGAAAAGGGAACCCTCCTACACTGCTGGTGGGAATGCAAATTAGTTCAAACAGTGTGGAAAGCAGTATGGAGGTTCCTCAAAAAACTCAAAATAGAAATACCATTTGACCCAGGAATTCCACTCCTAGGAATTTACCCTAAGAATGCAGCAGCCCAATTTGAAAAGGACAGATGCACCCCTATGTTTATTGCAGCACTATTTACAATAGCCAAGAAATGGAAGCAACCTAAGTGTCCATCAGTAGATGAATGGATAAAGAAGAGGTGGTACATATACACAATGGAAAATTATTCAGCCATAAGAAGAAAACAAATCCTACCATTTGCAACAACATGGATGGATCTAGAGGGTATATACTCAGTAAAATAAGCCAGGCAGAGAAAGACAAGTATCAAATGATTCCACTCATCTGTGGAGTATAAGAACAAGGAAAAAACTGAAGGAACAAAACAGCAGCAGACTCACAGAACCCAAGAACGGACTAATAGTTACCAAAGGGAATGGGACTGGGGAAGATGGGTGGGAAGGGAGGGACAAGGGGGAAAAAGGGGCATTATGATTAGCAGACGTAATGTTGGGGGGGCACGGGGAGGGCTGTACAACTCAGAGAAGACAAGTAGTGATTCTATAGCATCTCACTACGCTGATGGACAGTGACTGTAATGGGGTTGGTGGGGGGGACCTGCTGAAGGGGTAGTTTAATAACCATAATATTGCACATGTAATCGTAGATTAATGATACCAAAATAAATAAAATAAAATAAGTCATCTATGCATCATAACTAATTCTAAGAATACTGTAGCTCCATTGATTTCTTAATTCAGTGAGAACATAATTTTTATCACAATGACAAGTTCCAAAACATATTCAGATCAGCAGAAGCAAGTGACATTTATTTCCAATGTTGAACTTTTAAAATGAATTTCAGAGAGCCTGCACAATAGAATTTACAATGACATCACATAGTTCATCTTCAACAAATGCAATTCCAAAAGTTTTACTTTGATTACAGAATTGGATTTAAAAATTAAACTCATTTAAAATTCATTTAATCAATTTGCTCTTTGAAGAAGGACATGGATGCTCAAACAAACCTAACCTCATTTAATTGCTCCCAAATGTCCTGTGATGCGCTTTTCCAGGAAAACTTAAAATCAAAAAAAGAGTGAAATTATCTCAGAAAAAAATCATTTGATTTAAATAAAAACTCATTTTTCAGAGAGCAATACCTTAATGCTGCCCTTGCACATACACATATCAAATGATTATTTTAGTGTAGTCCTCTTAAAAGGGCTACAACTTTTAAAATAGATGCTGACATGTTTTCCCTCATTGGTATCTTGTGGCTTTCATGTGGACAGTGTATATAAACAACGTTTTGTTTAATTTGCATATTCACCATCAACTTGCTTGTGAATGGAAATTTGGTGCTTGTTTTTCAGTAAATATTGAACTTTGCTTTCTTTTAGCCACTTGCTGCTAGAAGGATTTATTACAATGTTAGAGCATTGCCAAATAATAAAATAAATAGGTGCTTGTAGGTTTTGAAGCATTCAGATTACGCTCTCTATGGTCCATAGCAGCACTGCTCAAGAAAGGTACGTTCTGTGGAAACAGCATTACAAGAACAGAGTGGGGCGCAGTAGTTGGAGGGAAAGGGTTTTATAGGGCGGTCAGAGAAGCTGCTCTAATGATGTGCAATATAAGAAAAGACTGTGGCGTAGCTACCTGTCTTGAAACTGAAAATTTCCTTAACTTCTTGTTTTCCCTTAAATAGACATTTAGTTAATTCCCAATGTTGATAAAATGATTTACTAAAATATTACCTTTGTCTCTTCTCCTGATGGACCATTGCAAACAAAGGAGAGGGTTTTTTTTTCTTTGCTTCCTCAAGAATGCAAGTAACTATTTTTTTTGAATTAATATTTTATTGTGGTAAGAATATTTAGCATGAGATCTACCCTGAGAACAAAATTTTAAGTGTATGATACCTTACTGTTGGCTGTAAGTACAGTGTTGTACAGTGTATCTTTTGAGTTTATTCACCTTGCTTGACTAAGACTTTATGCCTGTTGATTAATAATTCCCATTACCCCTCCCTCCAGCCCCTGGCAGTCACCATGAAACTCTTTGATTCTGCAAATCTACTGTTTTATATACTTCACATAAGTGAGATCATGGAGTATTTGTCCTTTTATGGCTGGCTTATTTCACTTAGCATAGTCTCATTGAGGTTCATTCATGTTGTGGCAAAAAATTAAAAATAGAACCCCCATATGACCCGGTAATCCCACTTCTAGATATTTTCCCCAAAGAATTAAAATCAGGATCTTGAAGACATACCAGCACTATGGTGTTCATTGTAGCACTGTTCAACCCATTCCAGATGAGGAAATAATCTAAATACCCACTGACAGATGAATGGATATGGAAAATGTGGTACATACATACAGTGGAATACTATCCAGCCTTAAAAGGAAGGAAATTCTGCAACATGCAGAAAACCTTTTGGTTTCTGAAGGTGGTGGCTTCTTAAAGGTTAGTTGCAACATGAAATTCGTAACCATATCAACAAACTCTTCATATTCTTTCAAGTTAAAACCCATTTGTCTCTCTTGCATTTTGAGTGGATCTTTTACCTATGAATGATTATTCATATCATGCTTTGATCATTGGCAAAACATTAAAGAGTTATTAAGACATCCAGACCTTGATGCATGTCATTGAACAAAACTGAAAGGTCGTATTTCTTAATATTGCCAATGAGGCATCCAAAAATATTTAAATATTTGGAACACAATGTTTCCCCAAATTCTAATTTTGACTTGAAAATTCAACTACCATTGACAACAAACACTGTCAGTTGTTTTCCCTCAATGTGATAGGGTCACTTCCTTTACTTTTGAGAAAACAATTTGGCGTATTTAAGAATCTGTTTGCCAGTCATTTTTTTCTTTTGAGTAAAAATGGTGTTGCATGAAAAAAACAAACAAACCCAGCTGGTTTAACTTGCAAATCATTCCCACCAGTGCTTTTCCTCATCACGGTAATGATTTAATTGAAGTACCTTCTACATACTTGCCATTTTGACAGACACAACATTAAAAGGACCTTTATATGAGTCAAATTTAATAAATGTATAGTTGTTACTGCTTCATCCAGAATCAAAGATATTCTTTAAAAGTGGCATTATCTGTACTGCACCATCTGTCAGTGAAGAGTACAATAACCACCAGCCCAGTTTGGCGCCATCTTTAATTACGGTAAAGCACCAGAAATGTTACCCACTGTTGTTTTTTCACCACCTGGGCAAAAAATGTCCATACAGTAAAAAAGACCAATAACGCCTTTGGATCATGGAAGCAGCTTGGACCTTGGGAGTCCCAGGACAGGATCCTGCTAGAGTAATGATTCTAAAGCATAATTTCTGTCACATCATTCCTCTGTTCAAAAGATTCCAATTCATCAGTGCTCACAGGGAATTATAAAATTCTAAGTTTCAACCTGGAACGTAGACTTTACACAGTCTTACATTAATTTCTCTTTTCATCCCCCATGCTCCTTCGTGCTGACTGGCTCTAGACAAATGCAGCCATTGGTAATCCTGTTATAAGACTTGGGAATTTGCAGTTTCTTGCAACTAACTAACTGTGTTTTCTTTTCTTTTTATTTTGGCCTGAGTGTTTCACCTTCTCTCACATTCTTTATATGCAGGACCTGCCTTTTTTCAAGGTCCTAAGGGGATATCCTAGATCTCTTCTCTGAATGCACATAGCACTGTGTACCTCTCCCATGCCATTTATTTTCTACTGGGAAATAATACCTCACATTCCCTGATGTCCACCAGAATCCTTACATAGAGCTTGCTACTCAATAAATACTTGCTGAAGAAACAAGTGTTGGTTTCATTGGGCCATTTGCTTACATGTTTCACTGCAGCTACTACATGACTTTGTGGGCTGAAGTTAGGGTTAATGTCTATGTTCCCTAAAGCTTATTGGGGTACAAGGTAATTCAATTCACAACTTTGATCTCATTAGCCAGTCTGTTCCTTAACATTCTCAGACTTGTATAAAGGTCTGCCAACAAAAGCATAAAGATGCTAAACCACTCTGAACTGTGTAGAAGAGTATTTTTTTAAATTATGTTTGAAAGTTTAATGAGGCAAATTACCACTTAGTTACTTTCCTTGACCATTCAGTAAATTACTCAGAGTAAAAGAATTACCCCCTAAATATGCCAACTCACTATTTTTCTCCTGGTTTCAAACTTGAATAGTTTATGGCGTAATGAAGTAGCATAGTTTGATTATGAAATGCTCATACCTAAATCATTTAGTGTGAATGGTTTTTTAACACAAGAGCAAGCTAAATATACTACCTATAAATGGTATTATAGATGAACAAAAAGCTTGTCTTTGAGAAAATTTCAGAGAGCTAGCTTCTTTTCACAGAAGACCCATTCATCTATCTATACAGGGACAGATCTCACATGGTTTGTCTTTAGTGATAACAGGTGTGGCAGAGGAGGGTCCATGTCATACCTGGAAGCAGATAAGGACGGGTGCTTACTGCTCCATCTTTTGATCCTTGAGAAATGTGCATCTATTTTCTCTGTAGGCAAAGTGGTATTTATAATGGATATATCAAAGGGCTTATGAATAAAAACAACAGCTTTCTATCATTAGGAAACAAATCATGAAT
Source organism: Smutsia gigantea (assembly GCA_032199065.1). Lineage (NCBI taxonomy): Eukaryota > Metazoa > Chordata > Mammalia > Pholidota > Manidae > Smutsia > Smutsia gigantea. The sequence goes on along the minus strand of JAVSCE010008129.1, from coordinate 65 downwards.
CGCAAGGTTCAGTGAAATGTATTCCAGTGTAAGTTGAGCCTAAGTGCTTGCTGTGCTCAATCCAA
>JAVSCE010008128.1:0-16815 GCA_032199065.1 Smutsia gigantea | reverse complement strand
GCTTTCCTGTGTATTCTCGTCTCTCTTTTAGGAATAGATGTATTTGCTGTGTTTTCGTTGATAAATATAGTGTTGGGAGGACATTTCTGCCGCCCTGCTCACACTGCCATCTTCCCGGAAGTCCTCTTAATTCATAGTTTTTAGTAGACTGGATGTCCACCATTTTTTCCCTCTTATATCTCAGTCAACTCGTTCCCACCTAAGTAATGATAGGGAACTGGAAAATAATGAAAATCAGTAGTTGCTAAACTGGATTGTGTGTTAGAATAACTTACAAGGAGTCCTGTAAAGATACATATTCCCTAGTCCCATTCCTAGAGATTCTGATTCAGTCTCTCTGAGGTAGAGTCTGGGAATCTTTATTTATTTTTTAATTCTCTAGATGCTTTCAATGCCCTGATATGTAGACATTTTTTGGGAACTACTATTTGATGTGATTAAATCATTGGTCAGAGATTACTGGAAGATAGTGGCTTGTGTTTGTTTTCAGGTTGTGGCTTCAGCCAATTTCAACCACTTTGGCAGTCTACATGACACATACCTATGTGCTCACATTCTGGTGATCTATATACACATACCCATAGTCATATGTGTGAGTATTTATGGTTATGGTGCCAAAGTTTGCCAAGAGTTTCAGAACGGGCTAAGTATCTTTGCCTGGGATTTCACATGCTTCTGCATTTGCTAACTTCAGTCAAAAGCAATGAAACAAAAATTAAAATTCACACAAATAAATGTTAAACTTTCAAATAATGCTCATTATACATTTGTAACATTTAATCTTCTGAGGATATTGAAGCTTAAAAATGTACTAATACATACTGTATATGTACTTTTATCTGAAGCATTTAAAGGTAAGTTTCAGATGTGATAACCCTTTGCTCTTAAACACTTCAGTGTATATTTCCTAAAAATAAGGGAATTATCTTGCATAATCATAATCTCTCAATTATTAAAATTATTAAAATGAAGAAATTAACATTGATATACTTCAATTATATAACATACAGTCCTTATTATTAATTCACCAGATGTTCCAATAATGTCCTTTAATAGCAAAAAAGAATATTAGATCATGTGTTACCTTTGATTTTCATATTACTTTAGTCTCTTTACTCTGAAAGAGCTCTTTAGTCTTTCTTTTATGTTCTTGACATTTTTGAAGATTACAGGCCAGTGGTTTTGTATAACATACCTCATTCTGGGCTTCCCTAGTATTTCCTTATGCTTAGGTTCAGGTTATGCATTTTGCACAGGAATACCACGGAAGTAATTTGTGTCTGTGTCAGTACAACATATCAGAAGGCACATGATACCTTTACGCCCTTACTGGTGATGTTAATTTTGATCTTTGGTTAAACTACTGAGCCAGGTTTCTCCGCTGTAATGTTACTATTCTTCCCTTTGGAATGAATGAATAAGGAATTTGTAGGAAAGTATTGAGATTGTCCTTTTTGTCATCAATCTCTCCCAGTAGTTTCACTACTCATAGTGCTTGATTGAATTATTCCTGTTTCTATGATAGCTACAAAATGGTGATTCCACCACTCCTTCTACATTTATTAGCTGGCATTCTACCAAAAGATAGAGCTTTTTCTTATCACTCATTCATTAATAGTAGTATGTATCCGTGGATTCTTATTTCATTCAGTGCATTACAATCCATTGCTATTATTACTTTTATGCTCTGATCATCATATATTTGGCCAGTGGGAGCCTCTTCAAGCTGCTTTCCCTGTCCTTTTTACATTTCCCTTCATTTTCTGAACACTTTTTGACTTTCTGGCACAAGAAGGAATTCTAGTCATATACTTTGCCATCCCCAGCCCTGGGTCCAGCCATTTCTCTGAGAAGTCCTTGTTCCTTCTTAGTGGTGAAAAGTATTTAGAAACCAAGATCTGGGCACTAGGTGTACTCATTTCTACTGGGGTTTCGTTGCTACTATGTCCTCTTAGCATTCAGCACATACATACATATATATGTTTATATATCTATGGTATATAAAAATCATGAATTCATTTTGTTACCTTTAATTCTGGTCCAATGCTATGTGGTTCATAAAGCTTTTCTCCTTACTATATTTGTAATTATCTTCTCAGACAGTGAGAAACCTGGCTTCCATTATGGAAAAATATTTACAACTTCACTTAGCACTAGAATACACAGAAAGTAATTTAAGAATTGGTGACCCATACCTCTTTAAAAAGCAAACTTAATAATGAGGCTTCAATATTTGTTTTTATTTCTTTTGACCTTAAGCCTGAAGGTGTACAGTAAGAATGCTCTGTTCACAAATTAATTGGATTATCCACACTCCCTGACACTGGTACTGGTGTGGTATGTTGTGGTGTTCTTAAAAATGCAGTTAGTTTGATCTCTGTTTTTATTCTATTGTAGTGTTTCTCCTATCCCTTTGCTTTTTTTATTAATTTTTTGAGTATATGAAACTTTAACATGGATGCAAAAGCCAGAATTTAAAAAAAAGGTTTATTCAAGAGAAGTGTCACTTCTCCCAAGTTTTTTCTACTCCATTCCCATCCCTCATCTTTTCTATGAGTTCCCATCCAAGCCCTGAAGATAACAAGTCTCATTAATGTCCGTTTTATCCTTCCTGTGTTGCTTGTTTTATGAATGAGAAAATGTATACAGTAGTCTCTTCTTATCCACAGGGGATACAAGACCCCCAGTGGATGCCTGAAACCATGGGTAGTATGAATCTTATGTATACTGTTTTTTCCTATACATAAATACTTATAATTATGTTTAATATAAATTAGGCACAGTAAGAGATTAACAACAATAACTGATAATAAAATAGAACAGTCATAACAGTATACTGTAATAAGTTGTGGGAATGTGGACTCTCTCTTAATGTATCTTATTGTACTGTACTCACCCTTCTTGTTATGATGTAAGATGGTAATATGCCTACGTGATGAGATGAAGTGAGATAAACGATGTATGCATTGTGATGTAGCATTCAGCACTGTTGACCTTCTGACAATAGTCAGAAGGAGGACCATCTGTTTTTGGACTGCAGTTGACTACAGGTAACAGCAACTGCAGAAAGCAAAGCCACAGGTAAGGGAGAACTACTGTATATATTTTCTCATCCCCATCCTTCTTTCTTACACAAAAAGTAGCACGCAATTTTCTTTTAAAACTTAACAATACATCCTGGAAACCACCCTACATAAGTTTATAGAGGACTTCCTTACTCTTTTTTATAGCTACAGAGTACTCTGTTATATGGATGTTTATTCAACTGCTGTCTTATGTAGGGAAACTTAGTTTATTGCCAGTATCTTGCATGTAACAAACACTGCTATAATGAATAACCTTTACACATATAGTTTCATAATTGTTGAAGGTAGATATATCTTCAGGGAAAATTATTAGAAGTGGGATTTCTGGGGCAAAATATAAGTATATATGTAGTTTTTGGTAGATATTCACAAATTCCTCTCTAGAAAGTTTGTGCCAATTTGCATTTCCACCAGCAATACATGAACGTGCCCATCTCCCCATAGCATTGTCAACAGAATATATTCTTTTTTTTTTATTAAGGTATTATTGATATACACTCTTATGGAAGGTTTCACATGAAAAAACAATGTGGTTACTACATTTACCCATATTACCAAGTCCCCACTCATATCCCAGTGCAGTCACTGTCCATCAGTGTAGTAAGATGACACAGATTCACGGTTTGCCGTCTCTGTGCTACACTGTTTTCCCCGTGATTCCCCACACCATGTGTACTAAACAAAATACCCCACAATCCCCTTCTCCCTCCCTCCCCACCCTCCCTCCCACACCTCTCCCCTTTGGTAACCACTAGTTCCTTCTTGGAGTCTCTGAGTCTGCTACTATTTTGTTTTTTCAGTTTTGCTTCGTTGTTATACTCCACAAATGAGGGAAATCATTTGGTACTTGTCTTTCTCCGCCTGGCTTATTTCACTGAGCATAATATCCTCCAGCTCCATCCATGTTGTTGCAAATGGCAGGATTTGTTTTCTTCTCATGGCTGAATAATACTCCATTGTGTATATGCACCACATCTTCTTTATCCATTCATCTACTGATGGACACTTAGGTTGCTTCCATATCTTGGCTATTGTAAAAAGTGCTGCAATAAACAGGGGTGCATATGTCTTTTTGAATCTGAGAAGCTGTATTCTTTGGGTAAATTCCAAGGAGTGGGATTCCCCGGTCAAATGGTATTTGTATTTTTATTTTTTTGAGGAACCTCCATATTGCTTTAGAATATATTCTTATAATTAAAATTTTTTTGTCAGTCTGATAGATGCACAGTTTTAAGTTGCATTTATCTTATTAGAAGAGAGGCTAGTCTTCTTTTCACATACTTAATGGTACACATGCACACACAGATGTACATATGCTGTGTGTGTGAATTGTCTGTTCATGTCCTTTTGACCCTTTATCCATCAGGTTATTTATTTTTTTGCCTCTCAGTAATTGAGTTATTTATATATTAGGGATATTTGCCCTTTATCTGCTAAATATATGTTGCAAATATTTTCTCTTGGCTTGTCAGTTATCATTTAATATTATTTATGATAGCTATAACATACATTTTAAAAATATTAGGTAGTGAAATATATCAATGTTTTATTGTGTTGCATCTGGATTTAGAATCAATTAAGTCTTTTCCTATTGACAGAACAATCTGGTTTTTCTTCTGGTACTTTAGTGGTTTCATTTTTACATTTAGATCTCTGATCCATTTAAGAATTAATTTTATATACTGTATGAAATATGGATATAATTTTATCTGTCTTCAAATAGCTAATTTTATCTTTCTCTATAGTATGTTCTAGTTTTAATGTCTGGGAGAGCTAGAAAAATGTACTTTTTCTTTTCAGTTTTTTCGTGGCCATTCTTGCATGTTTGTTTCGTATGAACTTTAGTATCAACCTAACTAGCCACATATAAAAGGTTGTTGGTATTTTTATTGGAATTGTGTTTAATTTATACATTAGGGGAAATTTACTTTTTTATCACATTTAGTCATGTTATCTAAGAAAAAGTGACATCTTTCCATTTGTTCAAGTCTATTTTTATGTTGTTTTCCTTGTGCAGTTGCTACACATTTCTCATTAGGTTTATTTATAAGGATTTATTCTTTTTTGCTGCTGTTGTAAATGAGATTTCCTATACTGTTATTATTTCTTACTGGTTATTGTTTGTATATTTGAAGGCTGTTCATTTCTGTATGTTTATTTTATATCTTTATGCCTAACTAAAAACTTAAATTGTTTTCATTAAGTTTATCATTTATTCTGTAGATTTTTCAGGTATAATTTTATACTATCTGCAAATAGAGATAGTGTTCCTTCTTTTTTCCAATTCTTAGGCACCTCTGTGTGTGTGTGTGTGTGTGTGTGTGTATGTGAGTGTGTGTATTTCATCATGTCAGAATACTAACCTGTAAATTACTAATTAAAAAATTTTTTTGAGTCATGAATGGGTGTTGAATTTTGTTGAAGGCTTTTCAACACCCTTAGGGATAATCATGATTTTTCTTCACATCTATTAAAATGGCATATTCTGTAAGTGAATATCCTAATATTGAACCATTCTTGCATTTCTGCAATAAATTCAATTTGGCCATAGTATATAATTGTCTTAATATATTATTGGATCCTGTTCACTAATATTTTATTTTGAATTTTTGTATCATTATTCATAGGTGATATTGTCTTTTTCTGGTATTATGTTTATCTGATTTTGTTATCAATACTACACTTGTTTATACAAAGAATTGCAGCATTTTCCTTTGTTGTCAATGGCCCAGAAAAATTTATGGCTCATTAAGACTCTGTTCTTTGAATGTTTGGTAGAATTTCCATTGTTTCTTAGTGTATGTACACATGCACAAAATTGGTGATAACCTTGGAAAATTATCTGTTTGAGCTTAGTAAATCTTGGTAAAATTTCATCTGTGCTTTAAAACATATTAGCATTAAGGTCTTCAGATTAGTCTCATGTCTTTAAATTTTCTTGTTTCAGTGGTTTTCTCCTTTTTGTTTATCTGTACTTTATTGTATACTTCCTTGTTTGATAAAGTTAGATTGTGGCTTATCTATTTTGTTAGTTTTTTTCAAAAAAAGCAGGATTTCAATTTGTCAATTATGTCTATACTTTTTCTATACTCTGCCTCATTAATTTATGCTCTTTTTTGTTTTTCCTTTCTTGATCTTTCTTTTGGTTTGCTTTGTTCTTATTTCCTTAGCTTTTTGAGTTGAGAATTTAATTTATTTCATTTTCTTTCATTTCATTTTATTGGAGAACATTTTTAAGTTAGTGATTTTTTCCCCCTTATCATCTCATTAAATGTAGTCCATAGGTTTTCATATATAGTGTTTTTGTTATCATGGTGGAGTTTTATTAAACTTTTTGTGATTTTAGTTTGTCTTTCTTCCTTTACTCAAGAATTTATTTAATAGAAAGATGCTATTTAATAGAAAGTTTAAAAATTTCCAGGTAGAATGGATTTAAAAATGATTTCCGGTTTTATTGCATTATGAGTAGAGAATGTTTGTAATATTTTAACTAATGGAACTTACTTTTATGTTTGTGACCATATGAAATCATTTTTTGTGAGTGTTTCATGTGCACTTGAGAAGAAATGTCTTTATTAACAAGGTATATAATTTGATATATATCTGTAAGAATGAGCTTATGGATTATTTTATTTAGATCTTCTATATCCTTACTGGTTTGTCTACTTTAGCTGTTGTGTAAAGAAAATGGCATATTAAAGTCTCTTATTATTAGTATTTCTGTTGACATCTCTTTGAATCTCCTGTATTTTTGCTTTATAAAGTTGGTTGCTGTGTTATTTGATGCACAGATATTAATAGCTGTTCTATTTTCATTTTGACTATGGCTTTTGGCATTGAGAAGTGTCCTTTGTCTCATTTAATGCTTTTTGACTTGAGATCTACTTTTTCTGATACTGATTCTATTTGCCTGGTAGATCTTTGCCCATTCCTAAATTTTCCTCTTTTGCATCACTTGCCTTTGTTCACTCAATATTCAAAGGGTGCCTCTCCCTTACATTTTGCTGTCTTCTTTCCTAGAAGCAATACCTTTCAAAGACTGCCTTTTGAAAACTGCTTAGAACACCCTTCCCTAAGTGCTCTGATCTGCCCTGACTGTTTTTTTTAGTAGTTCTACACTTTTTGTACACTTTGTCTTTCTGGTGAGGTTTTTAGATTAATCTTAAGCCTATAGCCCCCTTATTTTTTCTTGTGTGAACTTTTTCTAGCATTTCCCTTGCTCACTAAAAAGGTTTGTGGAGAAGGAATATGAGTGAAAGCTCTCTGGCATTTGGTGTTCATTTTCCTACTTATGAGTAATTTGGAATTTGGATGGTCTCTGTGTTTTTGTTATGTGGAAGTCATGGCTTTGTGTATTTTTTTTCTGGTGGTTCTGTTGTTTATGGAAGATGTGTAGGGAAATTTAGATTTACATGGCCACCATTACCTCAGTATAAGCATTTCCCACATGATCAGAAATACTTTACAAATATTTTAATGGTTATATGATATTATGATAGATAAAAGAATGAAAATTTATCAGATCATTTCCTTCCTGTTGAACATTTTGCTTGTTCCATTTTTGTGGTGACATGTTTGTGGATGAGTTAATTCTGATGCATACTTTGGGTAGATTTGCTAAAGTAGAATTATTGCCTTGATGCTATAAATATTAATAATAATCTTGATATAATTTGAATCAAGGAAGAACCAGTAGGTCACAGATGGATTTATTTTAAGCTGCTAAGATAGCCTGAATCCTTTTTTCAGGTAGCACCTCTCTCCCCCACATATACAGCATGGATTAGGTTTGAAATATCTGGGAGGCACCAATGTGGCTATTTCTGGTGTTTACAACTAGTATCTCTTCTGATTACTGGAATCCTGTACCATTACTAGTTATTAAATATTGGAAGCTCTCCTACTGCCATAGTTTACAATATTTTATCATTGTACTTGGGACACATATGTCTCATATGCAGTAAACAGGAACAAATGACCTTTCTTCCAGCTGTGCTTTAGTCTGGCATCCCTTGCTATTGTGGTTTTATAACTGAAGAAGAGAGAAGAACAAGAGCCTAAAACACAGCTGTCAAGACTGTAACTTGGTGAAACTCATCAATCCTCACATTAGTCATTACTGACTTGGTGACTTGTATCAAAGCCTGATGAGTTCATTTCTGCCTACACTTTCTATTAGTCACTTCTCTTTCTTCCTGTCACTTGCTCAGTTTTATCAGCTGCAAGCATTCCAAGTGATTTTACAATTCATGCACCCATATTTTCACAGTAATATCATATAACTGCTTTCTCAATTAATTGGGTCACTCTGACATGACTCATGTTTTAGAGGAGCCACTGTAACTTTCTTGCTATTGTGGCTTGCTTCTTGTTTTGTTTTGTTTCACCTCTTAATGTAAGGAAAGACCATTGTGCCCTCATTTGAGTTGTAGTTAGAACTTTGACCAAGATATTTCTATGATTATTTTTATTCCTAATCTTATTATCCATTGCATTACATAACAGGAAATCAGCCTCACTCTAGAATCACCTTTGAAAAGTTATTTAAAAAACAAGCCCCCACAAATTCCCAGGACTGATCCTGGACCCATGAATCAATGTCTTGTCTTGGAATACAGGGATCTGCATTTCACAAAGCTCCCCAAATAGCTCTCATGCAGTGTGGCACCTGATGATAGGCTCATTTTGGGGATGCATACTTTTAGCGTATGCTCTACATTAAATCATGACTCCAGTACACCTCTCAAGTGGTCATCTCTGTTCCAATTTCTAGAATTTGTCACTGCTGCAATATATCCATGGCATGGTTCCACGTGCACATTCAAAGCATCATTTTCTGTTATGTCAGAAAGTCATTACCTGACTAAGAGCCTATAAAAATTTGTGTTTTCTATCAGTTAATAGATTTTTTTTTACATCTTAACTCTTCCATTCCTTTAAAATTTAACATATTGGCTGTGAAATAGGGATCTAACAATTTTTTTCCCAAATAGGTAATTTTCTAAGCTTCATTAATTGAGCACTTCTTTTTTTTTCATTAGTTTATAATGCTGCTTTCAATATATGTTAAATTATTGCATTTACATTATGGTCTTTTCCTTAGCTCTTCATTTTTTGCACTGTTCTGACTATTCTTATACTAATATGACCTTGTTGATGTTTATCATCAATCATTTTCAAGTAGCAAAAATTCTTCCCAATTATTCTTTTAAAAAATTGTTTCAGTAATTTTTGCTAGTTCATTGTTCCATGTAAACTTTAGAATTATATTATCATGTTCCAGAAAATGTAAGTTTGTATTTAGTTTTAATGGTATTAAATCTATTACTTAATTGGAATTGAGTTGACTTTTCAATATTTAGTTTTCCTATCCAGAGTCTCAGTATTTTAGTTTCATTTATGCAGGTTTTCTTTTAATGTTTTATACTTTTATTTAGATAAGTCCTCAATAGTCATGGATATTTATTCCTAGGTTTGACTGATTATATAAATACCATATGCATGTGCACACATACACACACCGTGCCATTTTTTCTATTACATTTTTGAACTGGTTATTGCTATTATATGGGGTGGTTATGATTTTTGTATATTTTCTAACCAGGGTATTTAACAAGATTTCTTGTGGATTTTAACAATTTTTCAGTTGTTTATCTTGTGTTTGTCAGGTAGACAGTTATAGATAAATAATGTTTACTCTATGTACTTTCCAATAGCTTTAACTTTTTTGTTTCTGTTTCTTGTTTAATACATTCTATAGCCTAGTGGATCACCAATCTTGCCATTCACTAAAATCACCTGGGGAGTCAAAAAACAACCAAAAATTATGATTTAATTCATATAATATAGAGCCTGGACATGGTCATTTTTAAAAGCTTCTCAGGTGTTTCTAGAAGCTAAATATGAGAATTGTTCTAGACACTCTGACCTAATGACAAGTAATGGTGAAAGCAAGATTCCTTTCTAGTTTCTGATCTTAAGCTTCTAGTATTTTACTATAAATTACAATATCAACTGATCATTTGAGACAGATTTATTGGTGTGCTGGAGGCAGTTTATAGTGCATCTAAGACCTAATTGTGCTTATCTTTTCCCAACTTCAAGTTCATTGACATTTCACTGATAGCTTGAAATTGGCCCTACACCTACCCCACACCTATAGAAATTGGCAATTATTACAAATCAAGCTTCCCCTCCTCCCCCAGCTAACCTGGTCATTAATCATTTACCAGCATATCACTGTAGATCTTTATTGGGTTAAAGAAGTATCCTTCTATTTCTAGGCTACAAAATAATTTTTGTCTTCATTACTATTTGAATTTTATTGTATCCACCTTTGATCATATTGACAACTTATATCAGCAAAGTTTTAAAAACCTTCTATTTCTCACAGTAAATGTTTTTACAGAGAAATACCTGTATTCTGATTCTTCAGAGTATGTCCCATATTTTGAACTACATTGACATTTCCTTGACCTAATAACTTCAGTTTGTTTTCTATAACATTAGAGACAAGCAGGAGTCAAATTTGGATTTGTAAGATACTGGTATGAGTTATTGCCCAAAACTTTCAGGTCCAAATGAGAAAAATGGGATAAATTACTCCAATAGTCACAGTTGTAGTGAACCAAGGTTCAGAGGTAGTGTGTTTGAGTGGAAAAGAACAGGTCAGTCACCAACCTAGAAAATAGATGGACTGCGTGCTCTTCAGATAATCCTTCATAAATACTACCTTGTCACGAAGATGTGTATAAGAGTTAAGCAGTATTATCTGCTGCTGTTTTGTTCCTTCAGTTTTGCTTCGCTGTTATAGTGCACAAATGAGGGAAATTGGTACTAGACTCCAAGAAGGGACTAGTGGTTACCAAAGGGGATGGGTGGGGGAGGGCAGGTGGGGAGGGAGGGAGAAGGAGATTGAGGGGTATTATGATTGTTACACATGGTGTGTAGGGGATCACCGGGAAGACAGGTAGCACAGAGAAGGCAAATAGTGACTCTTTGGCATCTTACTACACTGATGGACAGTGACTGCAATGGGGTATTGGTGGGGGAGACTTGATAGTATGGGTGAATGTAGTAACGATATTGTTTTTCATGTGAAACCTTCAAAGGAGTGTATATCAATAATACATTAATAAAAAGAAAAAAGAAAAAAATAGGCAGTATAAAGCTGGAATTGGCATTCTCTGTGAAGTTATTGGAATGCAGAAATCATAATCTTGTCAGTTACATGCAAACCTGTATGTTTTGCAATCAGGTGAGCTGAAACTGGGGTGGACAAACTTTTATGAACATTAAGGAACCTAAATAGTACACAGGCTAAATTGATAGCCACTCTACTTTCATTGAGAATGGAAGAGGCCTTGGGCAGGGCCAAGATTTTACACAAATAAGGCCACAATATGCTTCAGAATATGCCCATTACCAATTTATATATAGGAGGATATTTTTCTCATTTCAGCAACTGAAATGCTGATTTCTATAGCCAGGATTATTATTTTTTCCCTTGCAGAAGGATGAGGCCTACCTATTATGTGCCAGACACTGTTCTGGGAGAAAAGGGTTATGTCAGGTGACTGGAGAAGCACAGGCACAGGCTGAAGTGACTGCCCCTCTGGAGGGCACAGACAATAAACCTTGGGAGTATAATCACAGTGTGTTCTCTGCCAGCATGCAGTGTGCAAGAGCTGTGGTAGTATGGCTACCTCCACATATATTTTGATGGAATGGATAGGGACAAAGGGCTGCTGTAAGGTCAGGACCCCCACAATTAGCCCCCACTAAGGCATTGCCCAGTGGAGGTGTGGAGCCAGGGCTGCCTCCATGATCCTAAGCTAGTAAAATGACCTGTATATAGTTCCAACCTGGGAAAGCTCCAGGCACTTGACTCTTAACATGGGAGAGCTGCAGGGTTGGGCTGCACCCCAAAGCCATGGGCTGGCCAAAGTCTTGGTAATAGGACCACTACCCAAGTGGTCCTTAAGGAGTCTAAAGGTGGAATCCCCACCCCAGTGGGTCTTAAGGTTTTAGACTTGCTCAGAACCTGTTACTCCTTTCTTCTTCCCCATTTCTCCCTTTCCTATGCCTGTTCCACCATTGTATTTGGGAATCACCTAACTTGTTTGATTTCACAGGTTCACAGATGGAGAGTAGTTTGCCTCAGGATGAATTATCTTACCACTATCTGATTTAGATGATATTTAGATGAGACATTGGACTTAGACTTTTGAGTTGATACTAGAAAGAGTTAACTTTTAGGGGTAAAGGGATGAAATGAATCCATTTTACATGCGAGGAAGACATGAATTTGGAAGGCTAGAGGCAAAAGGCTGTGGTCTGAATGTGTCCCCCTAAATTCATATGTCGAAGATAAACTCTCAAAGGTGATGGTATTAGGAGGTGGGGACTTTGGGAGGTGATAAAGTCATGAGGGCTCTGCCTTCATGGGATTGGTGCTCATATAAGAGACTCCAGAGAGATCCTTGCCCCTTCCATCATGTCAGGACATAGCAAGAAGTCTGCAGGCTATATCCAGAAGAGGGCCTTCCATAGAACCTGACCATGCAGGTACCCTGATCTTGGACTTCAAGTTTCTAGAACTGTGAAAAATAAATTTTCACTCTTTATAAGCTACCAAATCTCTGGTATTTTGTTACAGTAGCCTGAACTAAGACACTCACACACTATTTTAATTACTGTAGCTTTATAATAAGTCTTGAATTTGGATAATGTCAGTCCTTAGAGTCTGTTCTTATTTGATATTGTATTGCTTATTGTCTCTTTGCCCTTCCATATAAACTTTTGGGTCAGTTTTTGATATCCACAAGAGAACTGGATAGGATTTTCATTTGGATTGCATTGAATTTATAGACCAAATTGAGAAGAACTGACATATTGAGTCTTCCTACCCATGCATATGGAATATCTCTACATTTATTTAGCTCAATGATTTATTTTATCAGGGTTTCGTAGTCTTCTTCATATAGACTTTGTACATATTTTGTCAGATTTATACCTAAGTATTTAATTTTGGCACTAATGCAAAAAAAATAAGTTTTTAGTTTCATATTCCAATTGTTCATTGCTGGTATACGAGAAAGCTGTTGACTTTTGTTTATTAACCTTGTTTCCTACAACCTTGTTATAACTGTTCATTAGTTCCAGGATTTTTGTTGTGGTTGATTGTTTGGAATGTTCTATATAGACAATCAATAAATCTGTGAACAAAGACAGTTTTAATTTTTCCTCCCCAGTTTATACTTCCCAAAGTATACCTTTCACTTCCTTTTCTTTTTTTTCTTATTTCATGAATTGGGATTCCCAGTGTGATGTTGAATAGCAGTGGTGATAGGACATCTTTGCTTTGTTCCTGATCTTAAGGGAAAAGTAATTCTATCCTTCGCTATTGTGTATAATGTTAGCTGTATGTTTTTTGTAGATACTCTTTATCAAGTTGAAGAAGTTTCCTTCTACCCTTAGTTTACTGACAGTTTTTATCATGAATGGGTATTGGATTTGTCAAATGTTTTTCCTGCATCTATTGATATGATAATATGCTTTTTCTTCCTTAGTTTATTGATGTGATGGACTATATTAATTGATTTTTGAAAGTGGAATCAGCCATACATACCTTCAATAAATCCACACTTGGTCATGGGGTTTATACAGTGTTGTATTCTATTTACTAATATTTTGCTCAGGATTTTTGCATTTATAGTCATAAGAGATATTTCATCTGTACTTTTCCTTTATCATAATGTCTCTATGTGGTTTTGGTATTAAAGTAATTCTGGCTTCATAGACTGAGTTAGTAAATAATCTCTTTGCTTCTATTTCCTGGAAGACATTGCAGAGAATTGGTATAATTTCTTCCTTAAATGTTTTATAAGATTTACTGGTGAGCCCATCTGGGCCTGGTGCTTTCTGTTTTAGCAGGATATTAATTGTTGATTCAATTTATTTAGTAGATACCAACCTATTAAGATTGTTTCTTTTTGTGTGAATTTTGGTAGATCATATATTTGGAGGAATTGGTCCATTTCATCAAGGTTATCATATTTATAGGAATAAAGCTGTTCATACTGTTCCTTTATTTTCTTTTCAATGTCCATGCGATCAATAGTGATTGTCCTTCTTTCATTTCTGATTAGTGATTTGTGTCTTCTCTTTTTCTTAATTAACCTGGTTAGAGGTTTATCAGTTTTCTTGATCTTTTCAAAGAACCACCTTTCAGTTTTGTTGATTTTATCTTGATTTCATGTTTTCAATTTCATGGAATTCTGCTCTACTTTTTATTATTTCTGCTTCCATTGAATTTTTTTTCATAGTTTCTTAAGGAGGAAGTTTATTGATTTCAGTTTGTCCATTTCTAACCTCATTTCACTTATCCATAAACTATAATAACTGAGTAGATTGTTATTATTTTGAACTTTTTCCTGTTAGGTGAATTAAGAAAAAGTAAATAGTAGATTGTTATTATTTTGAACTTTTTCCTGTTAGATGAATTAAGAAAAAGTAAATAAAGTATTTTATTTACTATCACTTATTCCTCCTCTTATGCTCTTCCTTTCTTTATGAAGATCTGAGTTTTTGACCTATATCCTTCTCTATGATGAACTTCTTTTAATGTCTTTTGCAAGGCAGGTCTGTTGGTGACAAATTTCCTCAATGTTTGTTTATCTTATGTATTTATTTTTTTTTCACTTTTGAAAGACAATTTCACTGGGTAAAAAATCCAGGCTGGTCACTTTTCTTTTCACGCTAAATATTTCTGTCCACTCTTCTTGCTTGCATGGTTTTTGAAGAAAGTTGTGATGTAATTCTCATCTTTGTTCCTCCTCCAGGAAGGTGTTTTTTTTTTTTTGCTTTTGGCTTCTAACAAAATGTTTTTTTCTTTTTTGTCTTTTATTTGTTTTGTTTGAATATGATATGCCTAGGTGTAGATTTTTTGGTATATATCCTGATTGGTGTTTTCTGAGATTCCTGGATTTGTGGTTTGTTTTTTGTCATTAGTTTTGGGAAATCCTCAGTCATTATTGCTTCAGATATTTCTGCTGTTCTTTCTTTTTTTTCCTCTTGTATTCTTTTTTTTAAATTATTTTTTTAGTTTATTTTGATATCATTAATCTACAATTAAATGAGTAATATTATGGTGATTACACTACCTCCTTCATCAGGTTCCCCCCCGCCCAACCCCATTGCAGTCACTGTCCATCAGCGTAGTGTTCTGATCATGTATATGTTGCGCCTTTTGTTATTGTCCCTCAGTTCTTGGATATTCTGTTGTCTTTTTCATTCTTTTTTCTCTCTACTTTTCAGTTTTGGAAGTTTGTATTGATATTTGTTCAAGTTCTCTGATTATTTTCTCAGCTATGTCTATCTAGTCCATTGATGTTTTCATCAGAGGAATTATTTTCTGTTTTGGTGTTTTTGATTTCTAAAATTTCCTTTTGGTTCTTTCTTAAAGCTTCCATCTCTCTGTTTACACTAGCCATCTCCTCTTTTATGTTAGCCACTTTATCCGTTACAGTTCTTAGCATATTTATTATAGTTGTTTTAAATTCACAGTCTGATATTTCTAACAGACCTGCCATATCTGAGTCTGTTTCTGAAGCTTGCTGTGTTTCTTCAAACTGTGTGTTTTTATCTTTTAGTATGTTTTGTAATTTTTTGCTACAAGCAAGACACGATGTACTAGGTAAAAGGAACTGAAGTAAATAGGTCTTTAGTATGAAGTTTTGTTTATCTGGCTTGATTTTAACCTGTGTTTATTGTTTGCCATAACTATAGGTGACAGAGACTACACTTACCTCTGGTATCCTTGTTTTAATTTCCCCTGTTGTTTTTGGTTTTCCCTAGAAACTTCTTAAATATTGCCTGAGAAGTGCAGTTCTTTTAATCATATCTCCCTGTTATTATCCAGGAGAACTATTGATGTGGTGGTAAGGTATGCGGGGAAGGGTAGCATGCTATAGTACTGTGATTGTATTTCGGTCTTTCAGTGAGCTGTGCTCCTGGCCTATGACCTTCACAAGCACTTCTCAGTTTTGTTTCAGTATTTCCCCTTAAAAGAGACAGGAAGACAAGCAAGGTCTGGGGTTGGATATTTCTCTTTTCCTGGGTCAGTTAAGCTCTGGTAAAACCCCAGTATTTTAGAGTCTGGTAAAACTGTGTCTCTTGCAGGTAGGTCTTGTAAAGAGGAATGGAATGTTCTACGCATATTTTTAAATGGCTACTTTTTCTCTCCCCCTCTCTGAAGCATGGAAACATGAGTCTATTTTTCTCAGATCTTTACTGTGAGAACTTGATAGTGCTTCTGGAGGTAAAACTCATAAAAGTGTGGAGGTCCCCCTGAGACTGGGCCCCTTTAGAACTTTCAACTGTCAAACTTGTCCACACTGAGCCTATAGTGATTTTGCAATTACAGATTCAATTTTCATAACACTATATTGTTTCCCAAGGAATTCTCTGCTCCTGGACTCCTGCTATACTAAGTTTTGATACTCTGTATCTGCCTCTCTCTCTCTTCAGTTTTGGGGACAGTAGTTTGCTTTATAATTTCAGTTCTCTGTCAAATCTAAGAATTGATTTTCATTTTGTTCCACTTTTTTCTGATTATGTGGATAGAAGAGATGACTTCCCAGCTCCTTACATGTCTAACTGGAATGCAAGGGGATTTTTGAGACATCAAAGACGTGTTTGTTGTAAAGTTTCTGTCTCTTGAAATCTG